>JAPKLY010000213.1:447043-457760 GCA_026898435.1 Prunella vulgaris | reverse complement strand
AAATTACTTGGCAAGCTCCAGAAACTTCCTGAGATTAATCATTTCCCTCCTCATATCAAGGTTCTTACATTATCTGTGTCCCGCCTGCGCGAAGATCCAATGCCCGTCCTGGGGCAGCTGCCGGAGTTAACGGTTCTAAGGCTGCTTGCGAACTCATACATGGGAGAAAAGATGATCTGCCGGGCTGGTTCTTTTAAGAATCTGTTGGACCTAAAACTATGGATGCTCTGTAACTTGAAAGAGTGGAAAGTAGAAAAAACGGCAATGGAGAAACTGAAAGAACTAAACGTCAGATGTTGTCGGAAGCTGGAAAAGATTCCGGCGGAGTTATTGCAGCAGAAAGCTTTCCAAGAATTGGTGTTAAACGACATGCCTGATGGATTCAGGGACAAGATTAATGAGGGAAAATTTTCCATTACTGTAAAAGATTATGGATTTAGAATGGAGGATTATCAGAGTGATGGAGATCTGAATGGTTGTGTGTCAGGGAATTCTGGGGAGTAAGATCATCATCATGTTCAATGAATTATTTTGTTTGGAGCATAAGTGATAGAAATCTGTACTCATATATGGGTGGCTGCAGACAGACAAGTGCCTATTATATGCCTGAATCATAATATGGATATTTTTTTTTGGTGTGTCTGTAAGTATGTGTGCTTCCATGTTTTGTTTTTTATTTTTATGTTTTAATAATTTATCTGCATTATACAGCACCATGATCTTCAAAAAAGGTTGCTACTGCCCATTTCTCTCTCTCTCTCTCTCTCTCATGAATTGGGCATATATATATATATATATATATATATCCCATAAAGATGTGCATTTTGAGTTAGGCTTACGAGCAACGCTTGCCCATGTCTGATGTGTGTTCTCATCATTAATCCAAACAATGCTTTTTGCATAAGGGAAAGCAAACTAGGATTGTCGTGTAAAAACAAAATGGTACATACTAAGTATAAGGGAATGTTCTCAAGTCTAAATTGTAAAATCTATTTTTAACTTAAAAGCAAATTTTACTCCCTTAACCTAATTAAATTTTAATTTAAACCCTTTGAACTTTTTTATTTTGGAATTAGTCCTTTAGCTACACATTTATTTTAATTATACATATAATGCTTCTTACTTGTGGACTAGTATGCCCTCACTAAGGACTTTCCTAGTTACTGCTCCCTACAACGGATAGAGTGAGTTTTTCATCCTTGTCCTATTTGAGGCCTTATCTTGTTGCTGTGTTGATGGGCTTGTAGGTCTTTATAAGTGATCCCTCTCTCTAGTAATTGTCGAGCTTCCTACGAGCTACATCTTCCCTTGTTGAGGTGGTTGATCAACCGGGTGGTGACGTGGCTGATTGGCTTGAACTAATATTTTGCAAATTAACAAAATCCAAACCCTCAAGAGGAAGGGATCGTGTAGTATAAGCAAGTATATGGACAAGTAGTAACCAACTCACAAGAGGTAAAACTAGAAGTGAATTGTTTGTTTATTGTATGAGTTAAAAAACAAATAAAACCTAACTAGGAATTGAAATTGCAATAGGGGGTTGTTTCCTAATTAGATTTATTACTCATGCGAATCAAATAGAATTAAAAAGTAAACTAAGTACGAAATTAAACTTAAGAACAAATTAATTAACTTCCAAGGTTGAAAGTGCAAGGATTGAGATTATGCTCTAAACATGATCCTTAGGATAATTTTCTCCCTATTAGTCTAGACCAAAATATAAAAAATGTTCACATAGAAGGATCAAAAGGCACCACTTAATTAAGTCTAATACTTATAGACAAGTAATTAAACTATGTTGTCTATCATCGACGAGTCGGGATAAGTGCATCTAGAGCCCTCATTCCCGCCTTCAAGACAAATTAATATCCTAGGGTGTTGAATAATTTAATTCTTTCACGCAACGGTACTTAAACTATTCTATTCGGCTCTCACCGATTATTACTACGGTGTTCTATGCAGTCGTCCTCAGCTAATTGATACAACTGGTCCAAACATTAGCCAAATTAACAAGACTCACAATTTATAAATCATATAATTAAATTAATCGAACTCGTACACCTAATAGTCTTAAGCATGCACATATTCAAATTAATTAAATCAAAACTCCTAAATATTATCTCAAATTATAAAGCACTACATAAAATGAATCTCAAATTAACAGAAAATTAACCTAATACTAACAGAGGTACTTTATCCTAAATCACATGTTTAGAACATAACTGAATTACACAAGAAAGCAGACTCAATAGAATACATCAAATAATTCATAGTAAAATTCAAAGTAAAAAATAAAAAAACAAGATATATAACTAATATCACCGTAGTGTCGAAGGAATCCAAAAAAAAAAAAAAGGTAATGAAATCTGGCTCAAAAGCAAGCCCTACATCCCTATGATAAAACCTGAGAATAATAAGAAAAATATGTCTCTGTTCTCTTTCTAACTGCTTAAAAAAAATGAATAGAAAAAATATATCGTTCCCTCTCTATTAATCCCCAAAAATCTAATATTCCCCTTCGAAATATATATCCTGCCTTTGATTATTTCACGTAAATGGGCCAAAAATGTTTAACAAAAGGATTGGGCCTAGATAATGAAATCAAAACCTTGGGCCAATTACCTCCTTGCTTCAGGAAAATGGCAGTTTCAGCGTGAGCTGTCAAAACGGGTCCGGCCCGAAAAATCCGGCCGAAAGGACAGGACGGGCCTAAAAATTACTGGTAAAAAAAGAACCGGGCCTATTTGGCCCGGCCCAGTAGACCCATCGGGCCATTCGGGCTCGGGCCGGTGCCCCAGGACTGTCCCGGTAGATTTTTTTTTTAATTTCGAATTGTATGCAGGAAATATGCAAATGTGCCCACATATTAGAAAAGTGGTTTCTGGGCAATATTCAAAGCACTGACACAAAGCCACAAACCCATCAACTTGTTAGTATATCTTAAAATTATACACATTGTCTCTTTAATTTGATGTTATGGTGTCTTGAGTTAACAGGGAGACGAGGTGGTGGTGGTGGAGGAGAGGAGTTGGGCCATGCTTTAAAGAAAGTGAGAACAAGCTGAATTAAGGGCCATAATGGTAGTGTAACAGTACAATAATATTCTTTTGTAGTTTTATTTGTTACTTATTTTGGGACCCGTTTTTCTTTCTTAAGCTTCACTATATCTCTCTGACTAACTTATCAGAAACCAGTGTACATGTATTTTTTTTTTATTTCATATGTTTTTTCTCCTTGACAGGTATGTATTTCTCAAGCAGGAAAAAAGAGGGTTGAGGATCCTCACTATGTACAATCAATATATGTATGTTATTCTTACTATTATTTGTTGTCACAAATCATCAGTTCCATAAAGGCCTTTGTGCTTTGTTCATCAGCACAAATACTTTTATTTTTGTGGGGATTTTTGCTTTGTTGGGCCAAGTATTAGTATGGGCCGAAGTGAATTGCTAGGAAACGAAGGAAGTTGGTACAACTCTTGATGCACATGGCACTCGATCAACACTAATCTTTTATCAGTTTTATTTATTCAGGTATTATCCATTTCAATTGAGGTCAAATGGGTTATTCTTTAATAGTATTTTTTTTATATGTTTTTGTGATTCTGAGAGTGCGTATACAACTTTTTAAAAAATATATGAGAGGTATAAATTCTATAGATTGGAAAAATAATATGTTTAAAATGGTGTGTGATGTTTATTGAATTGAATCCAATGAAATACTTAGGGAACCGAGTCAGTTTTATTTGATTTAATGTAAGGTCTTTTTCCGCTAGTTTATTTTTTTTTTAAAATTTGAATTCTAAAAAAGCGAGCCAATTTGGCCCGATGGTCCGGCAGCCGGCTTAGGGCCAGGACGGGCCCAAAAAATCATGGCCCGATAACAACCGATCCAGCCCAGAAAATAGCAAATGACCGGATGGACTGGGCCGGCCCATTTAACAGCTCTAAATTGCTTGAGTATTTTGGCTTTGAGATTCGGCAAGGTGTCGATTTGCAGGGTTGTCGTTCATGGTGGACGCAGGGAACAAGGAGAATTTCCGGCGAGATGTGGCTGGGTCTTCTTCAATTGCCAGAAAAGAAAGGCGGTTCCGATTTGTTTCGACAGAGCGTCGACGAAGCAGAGGCGTCGAACTGTTTGCGGAGGTTGTGCGGCGGAATGAGAGCAGAGTGTGGCGATGTGCTGTGTTGCTTTGAGGCGGCGCGGTGCGGACGATTTGAACAGATTCTGGGCAGTGGCGGCAGTGGTGCGTTTCAGAGAAGTAGGCGACGGAATTCAGCAGGCAAGAGCAGCTTCCGGCGACGGCAGGTGTGTGCAGACGGATTGGCTGTTGGTTTCGAAATGCGGCGCTGAAATCTGGTTTGGCGAGGGTGCAGAGGTTTCAGGCGGCTGTGCGAATTCAGACGGTGTCGGTGGATTTGAGATGGCTTCGACGGGATCGCGAACAGCGGAGGAGATATGGCGTCGTCTTCTTCGATGCGACAGGGGCGCGGATGTGCGAGCAGATGTGGATTCCCGGTGCGGCGAGAAAGTAGCTTCGCTGGGCATCAATGGCGGTTATGACCAAGATGAAAATATCGCGAAATATCGCTGATATATCGCGGATATATCGCAAATTTTGAGTATGCGATATGGATATTGGGGTACAATGTATTTTTTACAAAGTATCGTGGATATATCGCAAAATATCGATATCGATATCGTTCACTCGTAGTACAAAATTAATTGAAAATCGGGAAATATCGCAGATATATCGCAAAATATCGCACTACATAAAAAATCGCAATTTTTTCTTTTTTTATATTTTTATACAATTTTCAAATGATAATTTTTTTTTAGTGATTGTATATTCTTTCATGGTTTTATTTTTATACATATATTTTTTTTATTGGGCACTGATCATAGTGATATTTCTCAAGATTCATATGCTTCTGACACACATTCGAGTTCACAATTTGGTTGGAATACTCGAAATGTGTTTCAGCATCAATTTTCATATCAACAAATTCATTGGGTTAGTGCACACTATCCAATCTATGGTGAAACAATTGGAAGCGATAGAGAAACATATGAATGACATGTGCATAACTATATGCAGGATTATTCTAATGCAATGAGTTGGTACCAATATTGTTTGGACAAAGATGGGATTCCATCTTCTACATTTGAACCTCATAGGTCATCATTTTGGTACTAAATGTATTGTATCATGTAATTCAAATCATCTTTTATTGTTTATGTATTATATTATTAATTAATTAATGCCAGACAATGATTATATAGTCCATTATCTATTTATTTGCTTTAAACATGTCAATTTTTTTGTGATCTTAAATGAAACATATGGATAATAACATGCTATAATAATCCCTAAAATTTCATATTAAATTTCCAAAATTTTAATAAAATTTCCGTTATTTTTCTATTTTTTTTGCGATATCGATATGCGATATCGATATATCCATCGATATTTCCGTAAATTTAAGGTTGCGATATTACTTGCGATAGCGATATTTTCATCCTTGGTTATGACTGTGATAAGCAGGTTGCTGCCTGTTTCGAAGCAGTGGGTATGGTGGCAATGTTGGGAGTGTCATTTCCAGCTATGAGTGTGGTGGCTCGTACCATTCCAAGTCGGTTGTTGAGTCACAGATGCTGTGGTGTGGGGTCCATTGAATACAAATGAACGTATTTTGCTTCGAAATAACCACATTTTCCTGTAAAAATAAAAAAATACGTACTCTTCTGACAATTAGCTCAATTAATTAAATTAGGCATAAAAATGAATTAAAATAAGCAATTAATATATATGAATTTTAAGCAATTTTCACACAAATCACTGATGAGTTAAGCGAGCTACTGAGCAAGTTACTTTATCTTAAGTGTTTGCTTATATTGATTACTCTTCATTAGCTCGCCTCTAGGTCGCCTATCAGCAATTGTCAATTAAAATTAGGAAAAATATACATTTTTATCCTTTAAATTCATTAATTTTGTTGTTCGTCCTCTTAAGTTTTGAATTTTGAGTTTAGTCCTTTAACTTACAAAAATATATACTCCCCCCGTTCCACTATAAGTTGCTCATTTTGCCATTTTCGTCCGTTCCACTATATGTTGCTCATTTGCTTTTTTTTTTTTTACCTCTTTTGGAAACTACTATTCACTTCTTGTCTTCTTGATTATTATTTTCAATACTTTTTACACTATTTCCATTATTTTTTTATTTTATTCAATCACATCACTTATACTTTTTCACTTTTTCCATCACATCACTTATATTTTTTAATTTTTACCTTAATTTGTGTGTCAAAAAACAATGAGCAACTTATACCGGGATGGAGGGAGTAATTTTTTTATAAGTTAAAAGACTAAAATAAAAATTCAAAACTTAAGAGGACGAAAAACAAAGTTAATAAAAATTAAAGGATAAAAAAATGTATTTTCATATTTAATCATATATTTAAATATTTATCAATTTTTAAAATTTTTATTAGTAATTATTTTTTTTAGTTTTACAATTATTATTCTATTTCATGTATAATTTTTTATTTATTTTAAAAATATACCGATTTCAAACTTTAAAAATTAATTTTAAAATTAAAGTTAATAAAATTAAAAAAAAATTAATTTATTATTTCTATAAGGAAAATTTAGTTTTTTTATATATGCCTAAAGCAATGTGGGTGCAATAGTAGAGTCACTCTTTTACGAAAGCGACTTAATTTTGTCTATTATTTTTTTATTTTATATAAATTTCAAATTTTCTTTAAATATTTAATTTTAAATTTATTTTAGTATTCTAAAATATTAATTTAACATACATATTACGCATATACATATTATTATTTTTAAAGTGATTATTTATTACTCCCTCCGTCTCGTAGGAATTTATACCCTACGGGACGGCACATTTTTTAAGAAAAATGTGTTTTATATATAAAATAGTGACATGTGGGTAAATATGTGTATAGGTTTGTAAGTGTGTGCGTAAATCAATATTTCCTTTTTTAGTAGTGTGTAAATTTGTGTGAGACATCTAAATAAGGAAAGTGTGCAAATTCTTGTGGGACAGATGGAGTATTAGTTAAATACTTTAATGTACGTACATATGTAAAATAATTTTTAAGAATTAATAAAATTAATTTTACATAGATTTTGGGAAAATATACGTGTTTGTCCTTTAAATTTCATTGACTTTATTTTTCGTCCTTTTAAGTTTTGAACTTTTATTTTAGTCCTTTAACTTATAAAAAATTATGATTTTGGTTCTATGACTGGTTATACCCGGTCACTCAACCAGTCACAGGACCAAAAACATAATTTTTTATAAGTTAAAAGACTAAAATCAAAATTCAAAATTTAAGAGGACGAAATACAAAGTTAATGAAACTTAAAGGACAAAAAAGTATATTTCCCTTTAAATTATATAAAACAATAAAAATTAATTGAAAAAATATATTTAATAATTAACAAGTAGGATTTGCGAGACGAATTTGAGTATCCATAATTGAATTCGCCACATGGTAGCCGGATACGCCACGTGGAGAATTAGATACACATTTTCAAGAATCTCACCCTTTTTAGGGAGCGGGTGCGAATCAAATACTGAATTATAACAATTTTAGAAGAATCCATGCAGCCTAGTCAGGAACCCATTCCTCCTTAAAAAATTTTGTTTAAAATAAGTCAAAAACTTGTATGAACCCGAGTTCACGGTGAACTCAAGTTTATTTGTGTATATACTATTATTATTATGTATATTTATAATCACTATTATGCATATACACTATCATTGTTTAAAAGTGAAGTATAATTTTATAACAGTGATAGTGATTATACATAACAGTGATACGAGTTAACCAGGTGGGTTAGCTCACCTAACCACCAGACTCCTCACTTGAGTGAATGACCTATGTTCGATTCCCTTTGAGACGAATTAAGGGAGATATGAGGTTGACTTGAAGATAATTTTTGGTGTATTTAAGGACTTGGTAAATTAACTTTTAACTACTAACAATTAATATTTATAGATAAGTAATACGAATTCACACAGTAGACCTAACCATAAAATAATAATTGAATATTGATTCATAACGTCCGTCGTCCGTACGGCAGGCATCTGGTGCAAGAAAATTAAAAGTGGAGACATGTCTTTTTCTTTATTTTTTTTTTCTTTCTAAATCACTGAAATTGTAAATTGAAAGATTAAAAAAAGAAGAAGATCCAACTGCCCTCTCAATTGTCAACTACGCAACGGCAATCGTATCACTCACTTTACCCATTACATCGTCCAAAAAAATTTATATTATCCCCGTTTCATAATTGTTTGTACAAATTTTTTATTTTTGTACCACTATTATTTTTGCATATTATAAATAAAAATTACAATTTTATTTACACAAAATATTATTACTTTTATATTCAATTTAACTAATTTTATTATTTTAATTATATAACTTTACACATGTTCTACTTCCTTTAAAATATGTGTATTTTTTAAAGTGAAAACACTTTTGTGATGGAGGGAGTATCATTTTTCCTTGTTGTAGAAACATGGTTCCATTATATATTTGATGAAATGTCACAATTAATTGGTCAATCTTATCATACAAGTTTAAAAATTTTGGGTAAAATATTGTATGAGATGTTTGATTGAGTATGTCCACGGTATATTTGATGATATCTAAGACCAATTAATTTAATTAATTTTTTGATTGTCTAAAACTGATTGTTCATGTAGGTTTTGCTGTAAGCACTTGGTACTTAGGATAATAAAGAGATTCTAACATTATTTATGGTGATACTAGCTATCTTTAAAAATATTTGAAAACTAGGCATTTTTCTTTTGTTTTTAGTACAGATTTGTAGTGTTCTCAACACATGTTAGGAGATATGATTGTTGAAATTTTCTATCTTTTGTTCGACTCTAGGATGATGCAAATATTGGTGTAAAGTAGAACATAGGTTTGAAGTTGTATACTACTTCCGTCCCAGGAAAGTTTGCGGTACTTTTCTGGGCACAAGTTTTAAGAAAAAATGTAATGAGTAGAATGTGTATGATGGAGATTGTGAGATAAAGATTTTAAAGGTAGAAATTTAAAGGAATATTTCCATTTTTGGAATATGCAAATTTTTGTGGGACAAACTAAAAAGGAAAGTATGCAAACTTTTGTGGGACGGAGATAATATCATTTTGTACAGCCTCATTCTTAAAATAACTAATCATTTCGTGCCCCAATCAATTCCCAAACTGCAATGCCCTCGTGAGATTGTGTGCCTTTGCATTTGACTGTTCAGATTTTAGCCACTAGCAACTTGATTGAAATTAATATTGTTATATCTGTATAGTGATATAATAACATTCATTTAATGATATTGTTATACGTATAAATTAATACTCCCTCTGCCCCACTATAAGTTGCTCATGTTGTCATTTTTGTTTATCCCACTATATATTGCTCATTTTCTTTTTTACCTTCTTTGAAAACTACTATTCACTTCTTTACTATTATTTTCAATATTTTATACACTATTTCCATTACTTTTTCATTTTTCTTCATCACATCACTTATACTTTTTCATTTTTTCCATCACATCACTTATACTTTTTCACTTTTACCTTAATTCGTGTGCCCAAAAACAACGAGCAACTTATAGCGGGATAGAGGAGTATTACAATATAAAATAATATAAATATTAATTTGTGAGGATGATAAATATCACCGAATAAATAAGGGGACGCTTGTTTCAAATTTTTCAATGGTAATTAGAATGAAATTTTATATTCCATTCTTTAACGATATATATGTTAAATGAGTATTTGTGTTCATAGTGGTTACATTATTAATATTGTGCTCCAATTTTGAAAAAAGTGGACAAAAAAAAAGTTGTTGATAGTGGTATGCAGAATTAATTTTTAAAAAAAGTTGTTGATAGTTACTATATATATTTATATCTTATTAAATAATTTTCAAACTAAGCGCCCAAGTTTCTTTTATTATGATGAGCACGTTTCGTCGCCCATTTCTCTTTCTCTCCTAACTTTGTGATTAGTGTGATTAGTGTTTGTAACATCCAAAAGCTATAATAGTCAAAGCATGAAACAACGAATTTATAGATTATAACTTTTGTTTGGTTATGTGATAACAATTCTTGTGTAAAATAATAAAAAATATTATTAACACTTGAAATTGATATACAATGATTTATTTCTTGAATATACCGGGTTCTCTCTCTAGCTATGATCCTCTGATTCTCCTTCAACTTTTTGCCTCGACTTTGGTCTTTGACTTTGAAGTCGGCTTTGACTGGATTTGACTTGTAACACTTATCCAAGGACGATGTCGTCTTGTTTTGGATCGAGCGTTGGTCTTTGGAAGATTTTGGTGAAGAACGCTTCAAATTTGATGAAGAACGATCTTCAAATCTTCGAGTCTTGATTTGAGCTGGAACACTGGATCGGAGGGGTCCTGGACCTTGTTCTCTGATCGGAGTGTGTTTATGGATGAACTTTGATGGAGAACTCTTGAAGACGGCGATGAACGCTTGAAGTCTTCAAGTTGATCTTTAGCTGGAAATGTCTGATCAGAGGGTTGAAGCTCCTTGATTCTGATCAAATGATGTTTCTAGCTGGATTTGGCGAAGAATGTTTGAAGATGGCGAAAAACGCTTTGTTGATGTTGAAAAAATGTTATGCAATGTGTTGCCATCATTTTAG
>JAPKLY010000213.1:434238-447033 GCA_026898435.1 Prunella vulgaris | reverse complement strand
ATAGGTCTTGTTTAGATCCTTGTGTGATCTTGTGTAGGTCTTACGTGACCTTAAATTCTGGTTTCTTGTGTAAACCTTGTATTTGTCACTACAAGTTATAGTGAAGTTTCTCTTCTAGTGAGGCAGCATAGTCTATACATTTTGTATAGTCTATGAAAATTTTGATATCCCTTTGCAAAAGTGTGCGTTTAAGTCTTCCGCTGTGTAGTGTTGTCATTTATGTTGTCGACATTTTTTTAACAACACTTCTCTAAAACATTTTCAATCACACGCACCAACATTCTCATGCTTGATGATCTTCAAAGTGTTCTTCAAGAAAAACGTCTGATCGGAGGGATTTGACCTCTTGTCTTGGATCAAACAGTGTTTCTGGAAGGTTTTGACGAAGAACGACTTGAATCTTCGAAGAACTTCTTCAGATTTGGTGAAGAAGGCTTGAATCTTCGAAGAGCTGGATGGATTGATCTTCTTAGCTTGCAGTTTTGCTCGTCGAGAGGATGTCTGCTACTCGTTCGTCTTCAATGGGTATGGACCGCTTTTCGATCTATGAAAATGCATGAACTTCACTCCCTATTTATAGGGTGGAGAGTGAAGAGTCTTCCTTTCTTGCGCTGACACGTTTAGCGATCTGGTTGGCTGATGGTGATTTGATTGGCGACATTTACGAATCAACCAAATTTGGCTTGATTGATTTCCGCCGTCTTCATAAATAGGGCAAATCAGCCATTTATTGATATTTACGAGTACTAGGAGACTCATAATTTAACAATGACTTGTACCGTGTACAATAAATATCATTTTATTATTTAATTAGAGAATTAATTTGATAAATTCTCAAAATTAAAATAATAATATATATTGATATTTATTTATTTTTATACACGTATCATTATTTAATTGGGGTAGCAAAATTTATTTGCTTACAGGTTAATTAGCAGTGCCAACAATTTCTTCCCATTTCTCTTTCTCTCATAACTTCTCCAGCTTTTGAAAAACCAAAAGGTTGGATGACATTTGTTTTTCTGCAATTATTCTTGGGGTACAGTGTGATGGTTTCTACAGGTACTTTCACTGTTCTTGCTCTTCAATTCTTTAGCTAATGCAAGTTGCTAATGATTTGATTTTACATTTTTATTTGTGGGCTCTCTGTACCAAAAGTGTTTGTCCTTTGAGATATATAGGTGTATGGTTTAAATGCAGCAATTCATTTGATTTTGGGTTGTGGCAAATGAGACAGAAATTTGGGATAGGTGTTAATTTGACGCAAGAATTTGCTTTCCAGATAGATTTCTTTTATCAAATTCTTGAGGGCTTATCTTTATGCAAAGTGTTTAGAGTTCTATTTTCTTGTTTTTTGTTTGGAATTAGAATTGCAAATTCATCTGGTTCATATCAGCAATGAAATATGGTGATTTCTTCTTTTCTTGATAATTTGTGGGTTTAAATGATCAGTGGGCAGTGCTTTGATTGTTGAGGACAGGAGGAGCCTTATAGGAGTGCTTCCAGGTGGCTTTATCGAATTTCTGAATGATTGGGAAGTAAGGGTGCTCATTATATTGAGCCTCATCTTACAGCTTATACTGATCTCATTAGGCAATCGTAGGAAGTATGTGTTCAAAGTTTGGATCAGAATCACTCTTTGGTGTTGTTACTTGTTTGCAGATTGGGTTGCAATCCTTTCGCTCGGTGTTATCTCGAAAAGCACCATTGTTAAATGCAAGAATGGTAATGAGAATCAATTGACTTGGTTTTGGGCTCAATTCTTTCTGTTACACTTAGGTGGGCCCGACACGATCACCGCGTATTCTCTTGAAGATAACGAGCTATGGCTGAGGCATTTGGTGGTAATGGTTATTCAAACTGCTGTTTGTTTCTATGTGCTGCTTTTTTCTTTCGGGGAAGCTCATTCTTTTAGACTTCCTACATTGGGCATATTTATTTTCGTAGCTGGAACGATTAAGTATGGAGAGCGTCTGTCTGCTCTTTACGCTTCGCATAGTGAGAATTTTCGGGACTCTATGTTGACGGAGCCTGATGCAGGCCCCAACTATGCTAAATTTATGGAAGAGTACACTTTGAAGAAGGCTGAGGGCTTTTGTGTTAGTGCTGCTGAGGTTAGCGAAACCCCTGTTCCATCTCAGCATGCTTTCCCTACAAACTCTGGGAAACCGGTACTTGAATCCTACGAAATGCTATTGAAGTTTAAACGTCTCTTTGCAGACGCAATCTTGAGTTTTCAAGACCGGGATAGCAGCCAATTGTACTTCAGGAATCTGTCAGCAGAGGAAGCTTTTGATGCGGTTGAGATTGAACTTGGTTTCATGTTCGACGAGCTTTACACTAAAGCTTCCATTGTGTACAATGTGGGAGGCCTTATCTCACGATTGATTACCTTTTGTTTCACATTCTTGGCTTTGATGGCTTTCATTTTTCTTTGCGATAAGAGCAAGTACGAACCAATTGACTTGATTATTACGTTCTTGTTGCTAGGCGTGGCTATCTGTTTGGAGATATATGTTGTTTGTGTTTTGATAAACTCCGATTGGACCAGTGTTTGGCTGAGCAGACGGGAAGTAAGAAACGAGACGAGCTCTTGTTACAAAACTGTCAGGTGGCTTGAGTCCTGGCTTTATAAGAAGGAGAGATGGTCCATGAAAATGGCTCAACACAATTTGCTGGATCTTTGTGTTAGGGAAAGAAGTGTCGTGTGGTTAAGGAGCCCTAGCGTCATTCGTAGCATTCGAAAGATTGTGCCAATTGATAATCTCTTGGAGAAGAACTGGTACATGACCTTAGTTGATGTTTCTCCACAACTTAAAGAGGCCGTATTTGAGGTACTGAAAAGCTACATGAAAAACAATGAGGATCCCACATCTTTGTGGGCATGGAAGAAAGACTCGACTCTAGGGAAATCCGAGGGCCCTTCGCTCAACTGGATCGATGAGAGGGAGTTTGATCACATAATTCTTGTATGGCACATTGCAACAGACATTTGTTATTCTCAAGAAAATGGTGCCAAAAAATGGATGCAAATAAGCAAGCACATCTCGAACTACATGCTATATCTTCTCTTCGCCTGCCCATTTATGCTGCCAATGGGGATCGGGATGATGAGGTTTAGGGACACGTGTGCAGAAGCCACGGAGTTTCTTCAAGGAAGAAACGTGAAATGTAATAAACGTTTAGCGTGCAACGAGTTGGGTGGGGTGAATACGGAGGTCCCACCGATTAAGGTGAAGGGGGATAGGAGTAAATTTGTGTTGTTTGATGCATGTAAGCTGGTTAAGGACTTGCCGACAAAGAGAGGTGAGGAAAGATGGGAGGTGATAAGCCGTGGGTGGGTGGAGATGTTGGGGCCTGCCGCCACACATTGTGGCGGCAACCACCACGCTCGACAGCTTCGCAAGGGCGGAGAGCTTCTGACTCATGTTTGGCTTCTGATGGCACACTTGGGCATCACAGAGCAGTTTCAGATATCTCATGGCCATGCTAGAGCAAAGTTGATAATTCGTTAGAGGGCTTCATATCATATGCCCTTTTCCACCTATTGTGCATTCTCTTATATTTAGAGTCATGCAACTTTATTTTTCCTTGTTTGTACCTATCATTTTTTAATATTTTAATTAGTATTATTTAGGGATTATAGTTTTATAAGCTCAATAACTTGACACCAATTTGATTTTGGTCCTAATCAATTGCTCATTTTGATTTTGGTCTTATAAATTTAAAAATATTTTGAAATTAGTCCTACTACATGTGTGATAGCATGTTGCACAACCGGTGAATGATTATATAGTTATTTGTTTGACTTTTTATTACAAGTGACATTGATGATTGAGTCTTAATATTTGAGGGGCAATATTTATTTAAATAATTTCTTATAATTATTTTTAAAGAATTCAAAATATAAAAATTTGTTAAAAAAAATCAGAATACTTTCAAATTAGACCAGGTTTTAAAAGTTAATCCGGCAACATGTACTTTGTTAATAATAATATATAAATAAAATAATCTCAATAATTGTTTTTAGAGATTTACTGTTTATATTTAAAATTTTGAAATTTATAAAAAATACTAATTTCAAATAAAAAAAAAAATACAAATAAGCTATAGAAAAATATTTAGTTGATTTAAAAAATCAAATAAATTAAAAAATGTTAAACAAATAAATAATAAAAGAATTAACTTAATATATTTTATTATTTATGGTTTGTTTGTTTAACGCATGTGGGTCGTATTTGGGTCACCCTATATCAGAAAACAATGTACTACAGTTTAAATACATAAATGGTGAAATTATGTTCATCATACAGGGTACCGTGGTCCAATTCACAATACTTCAATAAATAAGAAATGTTATACCAAGAATAATGACATTAACTTCGCAACCACCCTACCATAACATGCCCAACACTTTTACCAACATGTATGAACTAGGACCAGCAAACTTTAACAATATTCAAGACAATCAAAATGAAGATTCTCCTATTTGTGTTACACAGCTTCATAACAGGTTCAGTATTCAACAATGTTCGTTACAATCAACAACATTCATTACAATGTTCATTACCAACATATTCAGATTTCTACAACTAGCAAACTGTTAACAATGTTCATTACAATAAAAAAGAAGAATTACACATGACCTATTTGTGTTACATAACTTCATTTACAGGTTCAATATTCAACAACTGCACACTCATTTTACCAATTCCTTAGAAACTCATGATCATTATTTCCACAATTTAAAATCATAACATTAGTTTCATTTCAACATTCATGAACTGATTAGGAATACTGCATACTTGCATAGACAAGTGCACTGAGAAATGAAAAAAAAAACAATGTCAAGTTCATATCAATATTCAGGTGAATGTGAAAGTACCTTGACGATTAGGTTCCAAGCATCATCGTGGACGTCAATCATGAATGTTGAATAGTTGAAGCCGATCCCAGAATTTTTGTAGAGCATAGAGAGGAGTGACCTGTAAATTTTTTTCCAGATTGTGATTCGGGAATTGATATGAGGATTCCATCGAATGTCGGTCCCCGGGAGCCATTCTTTCATCCCGGCCTCAAGCTTTGCTAGGTATCCGGGCTTAAACCCATTTTCGCTTTTCCACCCATTGGCAACGAGTTCTTTCATAAGGTCCGCTAGCACCAATTCTTCAACGGGAGTTCAGGCACATCGCGATTTAACAAACCCCTTCTCCTTGTTCAAACCTAAACTGCTGCTGTCGTCACTTTCCATCGCCGTGCTAGTGCCGCCTTCTTGTTCAAGTCGAAAGGTAGTACCTTTGTGACGGTGTCGATCGAATGACAAATCACCCGCGAAGAAGACGAAGACGAACCCTAACTTTTCATTTGAAGTGGCCTTATGTTTGTTTTAAGAAAGATGTACTCCCTCCGTCACTAACCAATTTGCACACTTTCTATTTTGGGTTGTCCCAAATCAATTTGCACACTATTTAAAAGGGAAACATCGATTTGCGTGCACACTCACAAAACTTTCCACATAATTACCTATATACCACTACTTTATTTAAAAAATACATTTTTCTTAAACTACGTGACATCCCAGGGGTGCAAATTCTCCTGGGACGGAGAGAGTATAAATTAGATTTGTATTTAATATTTATCAAACATTAAAATTGATTTCATACAGTGAAATCATGACTTTTTTGACCTACCAAACAAATATAAACAAATATTAAGTCACTATCGTGCATGACAAACAGAAGTTTATTTTTCTTTTCTTCTCAAACTTACCAAACTGTGTAGACAGAAGCACGAAGTTTCCAGGAGTGAAGGGACGGAGTAGTAAAATTCTCGTCTACTTCTGTGAAATTATACAGCAAAAACCACATGGTGGGGAAATGTGATAACTTGTAGTATTTCGCTATAAATCAGAGCTTTCATCAGCTGCTTTATTGTCAATCATCGTCTTGTACAGAAAATTGAAAAATGGGGGTGGATGCAGTTGCATCGGTGGTTCTTCAGAAGCTACATTACTGGCTATCAGAGGAGCCGTTCATGGAAAACCATCAGCTGCAGGAGATGAAGGACGCCGTGAACGAAATGTGCGGCTCCTCCTTCACGGATGCTGACGCCAACTTGATCAGAGAGTGCCTCGTCGCCCTCTATTCTGTGGAGGACGTAACCGACTCGTCTGCTCTCCGCATCACGCGCCAGAGGAAGACGTACAGATTCCTCATGAAGCACGCGCTCTTCCGGAAGAGATTCTCGGCCTGTAAGATGCTCCGCCGGGAAGTCGTCCGGTCAAAAATCGAGCTCCTCAGGCTCAATGGTTGCAAGCCCCAGGGGGGGCTTCAAAATGACCGTGAGAATGGGAAACATCACCCAATCCCACCCGACAACGACGAAAGGAAAAAAATTGAGGAAGTCGATGATGACGAATTAAATCAGGATTCATTCTCAAGTCTACGGCCCCACCTTCGAATTGATGGTAGTCCGACGGCGAGAATCATAAAGGGGGAGCAGAAACCCCCTTTAGGAAACCCTAAAATGCTCCGACGGAGTGAATCTTCGCTCACGCGCCATAGCTACGCCAATAACGAAGATGTGGCAACAATCGCAGTGACAAAATTATGGAATAGTCCGACTGTGATAATCAATGAGGGGGGAGATGACCCCTCTTTGAGAAGGGTGTTGTCGTACAGAATGCTCCGGCGAAGTGACGCTTCGTTAATGCGCGAGCGGGTCAAGCAAACAATGCTCACGCATAGCTATTCCTACAACGAAGAAGAGCTATCCATCATTGGATACAAACGCAGGGTAACTGAACTGTGGAACAGACTGAAGACGGCGGATGATCGGATTATCTCCATCGTGGGTGAACCGGGTTCGGGAAAGACGATGTTGGCTCGAGCTATATACGGAAACAGAGACTTCAAGAACCGGTTCAACCATGTTTGTGCCTGGGTAACCATTTTTCAGGAGTCGCAGACGAAGGATATCCTGCTCAACTTGCTGAATCAGTTGAAGAAATCAAACGGAAAAGACGACTCCAGAACGAGGGAGGACGATCTGAAATGGATCAATGCTTATTTACAGGAAAAGGAACACTTGATCGTGCTGGACGGTGTTCGGAGCATGGATCAATGGGAGAGTATCAAAGGTGCATTCCCAGATGCAAGAAAGGAGAGTAAGATCATAGTGACAACTTGCGACAGGATCGTCGCGACTACCATCAACTCGAAGGTGGGGCCGCATGTGATGGGGAAGCTGCTTCCCCGTGAGAGCTGGGAATTGTTCTTGAGGAATGTTGGGCTGAAAGCAGATGATGAAAGAGAAGAAGCTCATCCAGATTCTAGAATCATTCAAGTGTGCAACGGGCTGCCCCTCAATATTGTTCTTCTGGGGAGTCTCTTGTCAACTAAAGACAGAGAGACGTGGGGTGAAACACTTGATACACAAAAAGATTGGAAAACCTCAGACATTGTGATGTTGAGCTACAATGATCTTGATCCTCATATGAAGCTCTGTCTCCTTTACATGATGATGTTCCCCAAGGATTTAGACATTCCAGTGAGGAGGTTGCAGCGGCTGTGGCTGGCTGAGGGGTTTGTCAAGCGAGCAGAGGGGAAATTCGAAGAAGACGTGGCGCAGGAATACTTTCAGAATCTGGTGAAACGGAGTTTGATAATGGTGACGAAAATCCGTTCTGATGGAAGTCATAGAAAGTGTCGGTTGCTTAATGCCCTCCATGATCACTTGTTGCCCAACGCCCATTACCTCAGCCTTTTCCATGTACATGGTGGATCGGGTTGCAATGGACATGGCCCGACTGGCACTCGTAGGCTCATCGAGTTTGCTGATGGTAACAATTGTTCTCTAACTTCATCTCAATATCAATGTTTACGTTCTTACATATCGTTTAATCTCCAGAAAAAGGATACTCCTGCATTGTATGTAGGCAATCTTGTTGGGAATATGATAGGGAAGGGGTATGGGTTGCTTAGGGTTCTTGATCTTGAAGGGGTGTATAAACCTAGTTTGCCTGACAATTTAGGGGACTTGTTTCATTTAAGGTACTTAGGATTGAGGTGGACTTTCTTGGACAAAATTCCCAAGTCTGTAGGTGAATTGCCTTACCTAGAAACCTTAGATTTGAAGCACACATTCATAAATAAAATTCCACAATCCATTTGGAAATTGAAGCATCTCCGCCATTTGAATCTCAACGAGATTCATCTAGACAAGGATTCGCGTCTACACAGACGCCAATCCTTGCCTAAGCTCTTGACTCTCTGGGGTCTGTCCGTTGATCAGGACTGCCCAATTGAGAACGGTCTGACCAAGTTCAAGGACCTCAGAGAGTTGGGCATTTCGCTCCGTTTCAGCAAGTCGTCATCGGAAACTCATGATCTGGTGACAAAACGTTTGGTGGACTGGGTTTCCACGCTGACTGATCTTCGGCAGCTGAGGTTGCGTTCCAAAGACGACTTTGGGAACCCTGCAGATCTTGGTTTAACTTCATTCTTAGCCTTGGACAAGCTCTCTCACATGAAATTACTTGGCAAGCTCCAGAAACTTCCTGAGATTAATCATTTCCCTCCTCATATCAAGGTTCTTACATTATCTGTGTCCCGCCTGCGCGAAGATCCAATGCCCGTCCTGGGGCAGCTGCCGGAGTTAACGGTTCTAAGGCTGCTTGCGAACTCATACATGGGAGAAAAGATGATCTGCCGGGCTGGTTCTTTTAAGAATCTGTTGGACCTAAAACTATGGATGCTCTGTAACTTGAAAGAGTGGAAAGTAGAAAAAACGGCAATGGAGAAACTGAAAGAACTAAACGTCAGATGTTGTCGGAAGCTGGAAAAGATTCCGGCGGAGTTATTGCAGCAGAAAGCTTTCCAAGAATTGGTGTTAAACGACATGCCTGATGGATTCAGGGACAAGATTAATGAGGGAAAATTTTCCATTACTGTAAAAGATTATGGATTTAGAATGGAGGATTATCAGAGTGATGGAGATCTGAATGGTTGTGTGTCAGGGAATTCTGGGGAGTAAGATCATCATCATGTTCAATGAATTATTTTGTTTGGAGCATAAGTGATAGAAATCTGTACTCATATATGGGTGGCTGCAGACAGACAAGTGCCTATTATATGCCTGAATCATAATATGGATATTTTTTTTTGGTGTGTCTGTAAGTATGTGTGCTTCCATGTTTTGTTTTTTATTTTTATGTTTTAATAATTTATCTGCATTATACAGCACCATGATCTTCAAAAAAGGTTGCTACTGCCCATTTCTCTCTCTCTCTCTCTCTCTCTCTCTCATGAATTGGGCATATATATATATATATATATATATATATGTATATATCCCATAAAGATGTGCATTTTGAGTTAGGCTTACGAGCAACGCTTGCCCATGTCTGATGTGTGTTCTCATCATTAATCCAAACAATGCTTTTTGCATAAGGGAAAGCAAACTAGGATTGTCGTGTAAAAACAAAATGGTACATACTAAGTATAAGGGAATGTTCTCAAGTCTAAATTGTAAAATCTTTTTTTAACTTAAAAGCAAATTTTACTCCCTTAACCTAATTAAATTTTAATTTAAACCCTTTGAACTTTTTTATTTTGGAATTAGTCCTTTAGCTACACATTTATTTTAATTATACATATAATGCTTCTTACTTGTGGACTAGTATGCCCTCACTAAGGACTTTCCTAGTTACTGCTCCCTACAACGGATAGAGTGAGTTTTTCATCCTTGTCCTATTTGAGGCCTTATCTTGTTGCTGTGTTGATGGGCTTGTAGGTCTTTATAAGTGATCCCTCTCTCTAGTAAATGTCGAGCTTCCTACGAACTACATCTTCCCTTGTTGAGGTGGTTGATCAACCGGGTGGTGACGTGGCTGATTGGCTTGAACTAATATTTTGCAAATTAACAAAATCCAAACCCTAAAAAGGAAGCGATCGTGTAGTATAAGCAAGTATATGGACAAGTAGTAACCAACCCACAGGAGGTAAAACTAGAAGTGAATTGTTTGTTTATTGTATGAGTTAAAAAACAAATAAAACCTAACTAGGAATTGAAATTGCAATAGGGGGTTGTTTCCTAATTAGATCTATTACTCATGCAAATCAAATAGAATTAAAAAGTAAACTAAGTACGAAATTAAACTTAAGAACAAATTAATTAACTTCCAAGGTTGAAAGTGCAAGGATTGAGATTATGCTCTAAACATGATCCTTAGGATAATTTTTCCCCTATTAGTCTAGACCAAATATAAGGAATTTGACTTAACATTTTTTGCAAAAAATGTATTTTATATATAAAGTAGTGGCATACGGGTAAATATGTGTATAGGTTTGTGAGTGTGCACGTAAATTAATGTTACTTTTTTTAGTAGTGTACAAATATGTGTGAGACGTACAAATAAAAAAAATGTGCAAATTCCTATGGAACAGAGGGAGTATAACAAAATGACATAGTATTCAAATTTTAGAAGTCCGTAGAAGTGGTGGACCTTCAATAAGGAGAATAGAGAAGGCAAATACACATTTAAACTACACTTGTTAGCTCATATGAGGTTCATATAACTCAAGCATACTCAAGCGTTGGAGTTGGAACTATGCGTTCTTTGTTCTATACGCATAAACTATGCTTGAGTTTCAAAACAAAGTTTCAAAACTCAAATTTTAAAAGAGAAAAGAAAGATTTTTTTTTTGTTCCAAAATATTTTGATATTGGATTCTATTTGTAGTGAGTTTTATTTTATGAATTTGATATATTTTTTATTTTTTTTAAAAATACATATTATTTTCAATATCTATAAATTTAATTGTATTAAAAAAGTAAAATAATACAACCAATAATAAATTGACATGTGACATTGTGACCTGGGGCTGTGGGTGCCTTGGGTTGAAGTGGAAAAGGTAATTTTGATAATAATTATTACTCCCTCCGTCCCTAATTAATTTGCACACTTTCTATTTTTTGTTATCCCAAATCAATTTGCACACTACTTAAAAGGGAAACATCGATTTGCGTGCACACTCACAAAATTTTCCACATATTTATTCATATACCACTACTTTATTTAAAAAATACTACATTTTTCTTAAACCGTGTACCATCCTAAGGGTGCAAATACCACTGGGACGTAGGGAGTATTATTTTTCTTTTTTTTTTATTGGATGAGCATTAAAAGGGTCACTAATAAATATGGTCTAAAAGTCAGCACAAATATTTTAAGTCTTTTTAATAGTGCTCCCTCCGCTGTACCTATCTTATGTTTTCTATTTTTTTATTTTTATTGTTTCATTGAATGTTTCTCATTTATTTTTTTAAATTACTATTTTATTATTATTATTATTATTATTATTATTATTTATACTTTTTTATCACACAACTTATAACTTTTTACTGTTTTTTTTAATTCATCTTTGTTCAAAAGCAACAAAAAGTATATATCGAAATATAGGAAATAAGACTTCTTCCGTCCCAATTCTTTTCCCCCTCTTTTTTCATTTTGGGATATTCCAACTCTTTTTTTCTACCTTAATAAAGAAATAATTTACACTCATAAAAGTTAATAAAATACATTTTTATATTTTATTAATTAATTTCATATTCATATATTTTATTTTTTTCTTAATTCGTGTGCCCAAATCTTTTAGAAAAAAGACCCGGAACTTAGGGGTAATTAGTAAGTGAATTTTTAAACATCTATTGTTTTGACTAAATATTTATAGCTACGTACATGCATAGTACTTCCATCTAATTATTTAATGTAAATAGCTAAAGTTGTTTAAAATTTTATTAATGCATCTGAATTTGAATTTGTTAATGTTTAATAATTAAAACTGTGAGAAATATTTGACTACCTAACTCTTTTAAATAATATTGATTATTTATATTAAATAAGATAATTGGAGTGCAATGCAAATGATGCTCACCAATATTTCTTTTATTTTAATTTCTTTTAAATAAATCCACATTAGTCTTAACATAGATATGACATATTCTTTTAAGAAAAGTTGCTATTTTTATTTTAGTTGTGTAAAAAATATCACTTCTTCCATTTTAGGTGTTTTTTTTAAGAAGAATGTATTTTTTAATTTAAATTAATGTGTGTTTTTAATTATATGTAAATATAAATCAGAAAAAAAAAAAACCACATGGTGGGGAGGGAGTAGGGCTGGCAAATGGGCCGGGCCGGGCCGGGCCGGCACTGGCCCACCGGGCTGCTGGTATTTTACGGGCCGGGCCCGGGCCCGGGCCGGTACCAATCGGGCCTACATTTTATCGGCCCAGCCTGGCCCTATGCGGGCCACCGGGCCAAAATGGCCCATTACTTAATAATTAAATTTGAAATATATTATTTATATTTATTATTTTTAACATGTAAAAATAATAAAGATATTTTGATAGACACTAAATTATAATCCCAAAATATTTTTAATATTAATTTAAACATAAGGAAACACACATTCAAAGAATATATATATATAATTAATGAAACTAATCAATAAATTCTAATTATATATATTATTAATGAACTTAAAAAATGAAAACATACACGTTTAGAACCTGAAAACAAACAGGGGAACTAAATTCATTTTGGATAATTCTAATTAATAAATATTAGTTTATTGAAACTCAATTCATTTTGGTTAAAAATCAAACATTAATAAAATTAAACTAAAAAAAAGTTAGAAATTATAATTAGGAATTTAGGGTTTGGGTAGTTTTTTGTTTTGAGCCTTTTGGTTTGGTACATTGCAAAATCATAATTAAAAAAAAAAAAAAAAAAAA
>JAPKLY010000213.1:336117-409238 GCA_026898435.1 Prunella vulgaris | reverse complement strand
TATGGAGAGCGTCTGTCTGCTCTTTACGCTTCGCATAGTGAGAATTTCCGGGACTCTATGTTGACGGAGCCTGATGCAGGCCCCAACTATGCTAAATTTATGGAAGAGTACACTTTGAAGAAGGCTGAGGGCTTTTGTGTTAGTGCTGCTGAGGTTATCGAAACCCCTGTTCCATCTGAGCATGCTTTCCCTACAAACTCTGGGAAACCGGTTCTTGAATCTTACGAAATGCTGTTGAAGTTTAAACGTCTCTTTGCAGACGCAATCTTGAGTTTTCAAGACCGGGATAGCAGCCAATTGTACTTCAAGAATCTGTCAGCGGAGCAAGCATTTAATGTGGTTGAGATTGAACTTGGTTTCATGTTCGACGAGCTTTACACTAAAGCTTCCATTGTGTACAATGTGGGAGGCCTTATCTCACGATTGATTACCTTTTGTTTCACATTCTTGGCTTTGATGGCTTTCGTTTTTCTTTGCGATAAGAGCAAGTACGAAACACTTGACTTGATTATTACGTACTCGTTGCTAGGTGTGGCTATCTGTTTGGAGATATATGCTGTTCTTGTTCTGATAAACTCCGATTGGGCCAGTGTTTGGCTGAGCAGACGGGAAGTAAGAAACGAGACGAGCTCTTGTTACAAAATTGTCAGGTGGCTCCAATCCTGGCTTTATAAGAAGAAGAGATGGTCCAAGAAAATGGCTCAACACAATTTGCTGGATCTTTGTGTTAGGGAAAGAAGTGCCGTGTGGTTAAGGAGCCCTGGCTTTATTCGTAGAATTCGAAAGATTGTTCCAATCGATAATCACTTGGAGAAGCACTGGTACAAGACCTTAGTTGATGTTTCTCCAGAACTTAAAGAGGCCATATTTGAGGTACTGAAATGCTCGACTCTAGGGATATCCGAGCGCCCTTCGCTCAACTGGATCAACGAGAGGGAGTTTGATCAGAGAATCCTTGTATGGCACATTGCAACAGACATTTGTTACTCTCAAGAAAATGGTGCCAATAAATGGATGCAAATAAGCAAGCACATATCGAACTACATGCTATATCTTCTTGTCGCCTGCCCATTTATGCTGCCAATGGGGATCGGGATGATGAGGTATAGGGACACGTGTGCAGAAGCCACGGAGTTTCTTCAAGGAAGAAACGTGAAATGTAATAAACATTTAGCGTGCAACGAGTTGGGTGGGGTGAATGCGGAGGTCCCACCGATTAAGGTGAAAGGGGATAGGAGTAAATCTGTGTTGTTTGATGCATGTAAGCTGGTTAAGGACTTGCCGGCAAAGGGAGGTGATGAAAGATGGGAGGTGATAAGCCGTGAGTGGGTGGAGATGTTGGGGCATGCCGCCACACATTGTGGCGGCAACCACCACGCTCGACAGCTTCGCAAGGGCGGAGAGCTTCTGACTCATGTTTGGCTTCTGATGGCACACTTGGGCATCACAGAGCAGTTTCAGATATCTCATGGCCATGCTAGAGCAAAGTTGATAGTTCGTTAGAGGGCATAATATCACATGCCCTTTTCCACTTATGGTCATGCAACATTATTTTTCCTTATTTGTACATAATATTTTAATAAGTATTAATTAATAAGACTTTGCATTTTCTTTTATATGTGTTGTCACATTTATATATTAGATGATATCATAAATAAAACAATTCTGTTGGAATATGTAATTAGTGTTGGTAACATGACGAATTTGAATATATTAAAAAATTTCTCAGAATTTTTTTAATATATTAAAAAATTTAAGATTATATATGTGTACATTTTTTTCTAAAATGTATAACTTTTAGATTTAGAGTTATTGTAGATAAATTTAAATATTTTATTGTACTTTGAATATTTTATTTTATTTTTTTTAAATATTTCATTTATTATTTTAAAAATACTTTTATTTTTATATTGTTAATATATATATATATATATAATCTACTTATTTATTTAAATATAAAAAATATGTGTGAATTTTTAAACATTAGTTTAACTTTTAATTTATTTTAGAAATAATTTTAAAATTTTAAAATTTAAAAAATATGACTAATTTTTTAAAATTATATGTATTTTTTTATTATTATATTATAATATTAATAATTTCATTTATATTTTTATATTTTAATGATGTGGATGCTTATTAAAGGGTACCAAATGAAACCTTCATCTCATGGAACAAAAGCATCGTAGTAATATTTTTGTGTTGGTCTTGTATGCACCAATTACAGTGTAATTCAAAGTTCATTTTTTAAAAAGTTACACATATTATTATTAAAAAATATTCTTTTAATAAATAACTTTTTAATAATAATTTATATATAACTTTTAAAAAAATAAAAGATTTAACATTTAAATCAGAGGAAGATTTCACACCACACGAGACCTATCCATTCCTATTTAATATGGGAAGACCCATGACTTGCCAAGTTGCAAGTCAACATGCATGTGCACTGTTTACTAGTCAACACAAATGTTTTAAGTCTTTTTAAATTTTAATAATGCTCATACCTACCGTATGTTTTTCATTTTTTTTTATCTTTTATGAAAATTATTATTTAATTATTATTATTATTTTTATTACTTTTTATATTTTTTATCATATTACTTATATTTTTTTACTGTTCCCTTAGTCCATCTTGTGTCAAAAATAACAAAAAAAAACATATATCAAGATTCATGATGTAGTAATTAGTAAGTGAATTTTTAAACATCTATTGTTTTGACTAAAAATTTATAGCTACTTTCATTATTACTAATTAATGGCTGTAATTATTTAATGTAAATAGCTAAAGTTGTTTAAAATTTTATTGGAATTGTATAATGCATCTGAATTTGAATTTGTTAATGTTTAATAATTAAAACTTTTGAATTTGTTAATGTTTAATAATTAAAACTGTGAGAAGTATTTGACTACCTAACTCTTTTAAACATATTCTTGTTATATATTGATCACACTTGATGTATATTTTTAAATAAGATTATTTACATTAATCAAGATAATTGGAGTGCAGCAAATGATGCTCCTTTTATTTTTATTTTAAAAAAAATCCACATTAGTATTAACATAAATATGACATATTCTTTTAAGAAAAGTTGTTATTTTTATTTAGTTGTGTAAAAAATATGACCACTTACCTATTGTTTTAAAAAAGTAGCTATATTTATAAATTGATTCACAATTTCTACACATAAGTATAATTTTTTACTGCACATAAACATATTTTTTCTGCACAGAAACCTATGTATAATTTGTGTCAATTTTATAAACCATTTTGTAATTTTCCCTAAAAAATATTACTACCTCCATTTTAGGTGTTTTTTAAAGAAGAATGTGTTTTTTTTAAATAAAATAATAATATATGGATATGTTGATAGAATTTACTAATCGATGTTTGTTTATGTGGCTTTACGACGGATCGATTCTACCAAACAATAATCTTATGATTTTATGTTCTTGGGGAGGGGGAATAGAGAGTTTAGAGAGAGAAATGTTGTAATGAGGATTGTATTGATTGATTGAATTGTTACAAGAGAGGTCTTATTTATAGGTGTGTGAGTGTGAGACGACACCTTACGAGCCTATATGGCTTCCGGTGTCGATGAGGGTCCCTCGTCTTGATCTCTCACACTGCTTCCCCTATCACGCCTCGTCCTACTATTATGCCTTAGACTAGATGGGCCTCATTAAAAATCTCGCCGTAAACCACCCTTGTGGATAAACCGGACGGAGGGAAAAAGAGCGCGCCATCGGGGTCCTATTGACTAACAGGCGAGCTCAGAGGTGGGCTTAGGTGGTTTGGGCGAGCTCTAACACCTTGCGTGGCCTACGAGTGTTGTGCGATGATGAACCTCGGCGAGGTCTTCACGAGGATATGGGGTGAGCTCGGCGACCTCCTGACCTCTCTGATTCACCTCGAGTGGCTCGCCCATCAACAATTACCCCCCAGCTCGCCTTCATCATGGCTCATGGCATGTGTGGGCGAGCTGGCAGATGACTCTCGGGCGAGCTCCTGTTAGACGGTCCCTCGAGCTGACATGTGTGGAATTCGAGACGTCGCACACGTCTCCCTGAGTGTCATTTCCCGCGCCCATAATAATAACTTTTCAAATTCTTTGCACATTGGTCCCTGGTCTCCTCGGATATTACACCTCGCCTCGGCGCCTATAAATAGGCAAAAACGAGAAAATTCCTCACTTTGCATCTTCACTTCTAAGAGCACATTTCTGGTGATCGTTTCTCTGCTTCAGGCGCGTCTCCAAACGTCTCCCAAGGTAGAAATCCGGATTTCTCTCCTTTTCTTTCTTGTTTCCTGTTTCCGGACGCCTACATTATGTCTGAGAACTCTTCAAGTCGTACCCCTCTGAATCGTAATTTGGGCAAAGAACAAATGACCGATGACCTTCCAAACCCCCGAGCGGCACCTGTGGTCATCTCCTCGAGCTCTGGGGCGAGCTCTGAAACCTTCCCATACAATAGCGAGCTCTTGGGGTCAGTTCCTTCTGACTCCAGCGAGCAGGCTACTAGTTCCGGTGAGGAATCCCCCCTTCGTGAACTCTGGGATTACTCAGAGCGAGCTCACGGAGGAGCCACGACCCCCGTTGAAGAGGAGGCCGCCGAGACTGAGACCCGGGAGGAGGTCGCCGAGGTCGGGGCTGACGACATTGCTGGCGAACTGGCCCGTGAGGTCGACGAAGAGGTCGGCGAGGGTATGGGGACAGAGGTCACTTATGAATACCTCCGTTTCATCGACTTCCCCTTTCCCAGGCTCCCGGAACATCAAGTCTCCGCCGAGGTCGTGGACGAGTTCGACTGGAGCGAGTATGTGAGAACCCATGGGGCGAGCTTCCCCTTACCTCGGCGAGCTCCGATTCGAAAGGCCGCTGGCAAGTCCGACCTCAAGGCCAACGGGGTGGAGAGCATCATGAGCGAGTTCGCACTCCCAGATATTCGGAGGCGGTTCCGCATCCCGCTGGACATTTTTATGTATCCCGCTGAGGAGAAAGAGCGAGCCGACCTCCCCCCTGCCGTGCTCACAGCCATGAACTATCACACCCTGAAGGCCGGGCTCACCCTTCCCCTTCACCCCATTATCGGGGCAGTTCTTGGCGGACACGGGCCTCGCCATTACACAACTCACTCCGAACGCATGGAGCAATTTACTGGCAGCTCTAACCGTCTTCGGCCTCGAGGGCTATGAAAATCGGCTGAGTATGGCGGAGATCAACGAGCTCTTTATCGTGATCAGACAAGTGAGGGAGGGGAAGGGATATTACTCTTTCCAGGCCCGCCCGAGGGGCAAATTTTTAGGCGACCTCCCCAACAAAATCTGGGACTGGAAGGATCAGTTCTTCTTTATCGGGGGGGATTGGCGAGCTTCTAATGGCCGCGGAGGGCGTATCCCTACCCACGAGACCTACGGGGAGGCAAGTTGTGGGTGGCATACCTTAGTGTGTGTGCGTCGGATTAGATTATTGATCTAATCTATCTTTTTGCAGGTTTGAAGTGTCATAAGTCAAGCCGCGGGAAGCCGGAGGTTTCGATCGGCTTTGAGTTCGTGCGGACAGTGTGTTGTCTGCGAGAAAAGAAAGATCGCGAGATCGAACATCTGTGCCAACATCACTGCCGCAGGCTCGCTGGCCTCATCACCTCGCCACACCACCTCGCTGTTCATGGTTTTAAATCTTTTCACTATGAAGTTCTCGCAGCTTGCTGCTTCATACGTTGAGGTCGCCGGGTTTACCTGATCATTTATTTTGTAGGTGCAGGTCCAGTTGCCAAGCTCCCGCCCATCGAAGTTCCCGAAGCCTACCATTTTCTAGCTCGGCAGCTAAAAATGGGTAAGCCTCGTCCGGGGAGGGAAGGCATCCCCTCGGGAGCGGTCCTGGATGCCACGAAGAAGCTCGAGCTCGCCAAGGCCGTTGATAAGGCTGGGGGTTCGGGCTCACAAAGGACCTCGGCGCCTCCCCAAATAAAGGAGAAGGTCGCCGTTACCAAGAAGGGGGTGGGCCGAGGTTTGGACCTTGAACGGGGTACCCAACCCCCTCCACCCCAGCAGACGAGGCGAGCTCTCCACCGGGGGGATGGCTCGCGGGTGAGCGAAGAAGAGGTTCACCCCGCCAAACGAGTTAGGGCCGAAGGCGGCTCCGGGTCAACCCCAGCAGGGTCAGGGCGAGCTCCCGCTGTTCAATCTTCTCAGGCGCCCCCAACTCCTCAGAGTGCGCCCTCGCCACCTCCCTACGGGGTCCCTATTCGGGATGATACCCTGCTCGGGCTCAACCCCGATAGGTTCGGGTAAGTGGGCGACCTCCTTTGAAGTTGGAAGCCTTTGTAATTTTCATGACTTTTGCTAACTGATCCGAGTATGTGCAGGTACACTCCCGCCGAGCTCCCGCAACGACCCGAGTCTCTCCACATTGCCGAGCGGTGCAGGGCCCTGAGCTCGTCAAGGGATCTCCCTGAGGGGGCGGCTCGCCGGGTTTTTACTAAGGCCCCAAGTATCTCTCCGCCTCGGAGCTCGGTATGATCAAGAGGTAAAAACCCGCCGACAAGGCGAGGTTGGCGATGCACTACGCCTGTGCGGCGATGGCGGCGGCCCAGCTCGTCAGTGATGATATCGCCGCCTCTGATAGAGCTCTCCATGATACAAAGAAAGCGCTCACTAAGGTGGGCGACGAGCGGAAGAAGGCCCTCGAGGAGCTCGCCAGGGCGGAGACCAAGGCGAAGGCCTCACTGGAGGCGGAGCGGCTTGCTATCAAAAAAGCAGAAAAACTTCAAGCCGACCTCCGCCAACAACAGGCCGAGCTGGAGGAAGCCCGCCGGACACTCGCCACTCGGGAAGAGGAGCTCGTCTTGACTAGGGTTGAGGTAGGGCTCCTTCGCGATCAGAGTCGAGGGAACTCAGAGGAGTGCCGGAAGTTGCGGGAGGAGGTTGCTGCTAAGGCTCTAGAGATCGCCGAGCTCGAGAGCCGTTCTGACACCGCCATCACTCCTGAGGCACTTGAGCTCGCTGAGGTGGTCGCCACTGACAAGGGTTTCGTATTGTGCTTCGCCGAGGTTATCTGCTCCTTCCAATGGGCGCGGATCAATAATGATAGTGAGTGGGAAGCCCTTGTCAGTGAGTTTGAAGACTGCCTGGAGAAGTCCTCGATCCCTCCCGGCACGGAGCTGAACATTGGAGACCTCGCGGGCTACGGGATCAATCTTGACGCTGCTCGTCAGAAGTTCAACATTATTCAAACGAAGCAGGTCTTGACTGCCGATCTCGCCCAAGAGGCTGAAGGTGCCGAGGGGGATGCTGGAGGCGAGGCCCCGCCGACAATGGAGCAGATGCAGGAGGTCTGCGGGGACACAATGATCAACTTAAGCGACCTCGACGCTGGCGGACTCTCGGGGAGCATCACTTCGGATGTTGAACCTGCACCTCCCATCAGCCAGGCCGCCCCTGCTCAAAAGGTCGCCGACCCCGAGGCCTAGGCTTGCTTTATTCTTGCTTTCCTAGTTTAGTTTTTTATTTTCCGAGTTATGATAGGTCGCCGGGTTCCGGAGCTCGCCCAGAAGGAGCTCCATTTTTGTAGTTCTTGATTTTTTGTTCAAGGTGATTTAGCTCACCGGGCACGTGCAGCTCGCCCAGAAGGAGCTTTTTGTAGTTCAAAGATGGTCAGCTGGTTGGCCTTTGTGGCCAGCACAACTACTCATACTTAGGATTTTTTCAAGTATATTTTTGCCTTGAAAATCTCTTAAGTATCTTTTGAATATAAGCCGAGCATTTTTTGTCCAACTCTTTTCCTTTACGTATTTGCGCCTTTACGTTATAATTTCTTAAATAGCTCTTTTTTGTTTATTTTTCTGGTACATAATTGTTCCGTCTTATTCTACTTTGAGAAGCGAATCGTTCGTTTTACGTCACTTACGACTACGAATTGTACCTCTGTTTTGAGAGTGCGTATTCTTCGTCTTACGCCACTTAGGGTCGCGAACTGTTCGTCTTAGACCACTTAGGGCGGCGAACTGCACTTCGATTGATTCACGTTGGGCCATTGGGTTTCATGAACCTTGCCTTAGACGTTTTTTCGTCTTTTTCGCGAATTTTTCTAACTTATGGCAGTAGGTGCTTGGCAACCCTTTAAGGAGGGTACCTTCGCTACCTTGGGCACTTTGGCCTTTGCCTTCGAGCTATTTAATTACAACGTTTGGGACCTTGGTCCTTGCGCATTGCGAATTTTTGAGCATGTGGGCGAGCTAGGTTTGGTGAGCTCCCTGGAGCAGTGGGAGACCTGGTGTAGCTCGTCTGGTTGGAGAGCTGCACAGGTCCAAACACTTGGGGAATTTTTCTAAATTTTTTCTGACTTTTCATAGCAGTGTAATTTACATCGGTTGCCATCGACATTTCAGATGCAAACCTTCGACTAGTCTATTACAGGATTCTAGTCTATTGGTAGAACTTTTTTAGATGTGCCGAGCTCCAGGTGTATGACGAAGCTTTGCCTTCTGCGTCTTCTAGATCATAGGTACCGTTTGGCCAGGCTGCGGTGACCCGGAATGGTCCTTCCCAGTTTGAACCGAATACACCTGGTGTGGCCATCAATTTATTTTTTAACACCAGGTCTCCGACCCTGAACTTTCGGTTTCGGACATGAGAGTTGTAATATTTTTCCGCTCTACGCTTGTAGGTGGCGTTCTTCATTTCTGACGAAGCTCTGGTCTCTTCGATCAGATCTTTTTCTACTGCCAAGGCCTCATCATTCTTTTCTTCATCGTATCCTACCACCTTTCAAGTCTTGTTCTGGACTTCGATCGGGACTACGGATTCGGTCCCGAAGGCTAGGGCAAACGGGGTCTCCCCGGTGCTGGTCCTATAGGAAGTCCTATAAGACCATAGGACCTCCGGGAGTTCGTCTGCCCAGCTCCCTTTCTTTTCCTCGAGGTGGAGCTTCAATATGTGTTTCAGGATCTTGTTCACCGCCTCGACCTGGCCGTTCGACTGGGGATGATATGGAGTTGAGTAGTGCTTCTTGATGTTCCATGAATTGCAGAAGTCCCTCAACTTCTGTCCGTCGAACTGCCTTCCATTATCAGTGATGACCGATTGCGGGAGTCCAAATCTGCAGATCAGGTTTTTCCAAATGAAGCCGATCATCCTTTCCTGGGTTATGGTTGTGAGAGCTTCGGCCTCAGCCCACTTAGTGTAGTAGTCTACTGCTACGACAGCAAACTTTACACCGTCTCTACCAGGTGGAAATGGGCCGATCAAGTCGATCCCCCATTTCGTGAAAGGCCATGGGCTGAACACCGACTTCAGCTGGTTGGCTGGGGAGTGGATGTTAGGTGCGAAAAGTTGGCACTTTCGGCACCTTCGAGCGAAGCTGATGGCATCTTTGCGAAGAATGGGCCAGTAGTAGCCCTGTCTGATCGTCTTATATGCCAATGCTTGCCCCCCAGCGTGACTCCCACAAATTCCTTCGTGAATTTCTTCTAACACTTCGGACCCCTGCTTCATAGTTAGGCATTTGAGCAGGGGTAGAGAGAATCCACGTTTATAGAGTTGACCATCCAGCAGCGTATATCTGGCAGCTTGCTTTACTAACCGGCTAGCTTTCCAGGTGTCCACGGGGGTTGTTCCGTCTGTTAGGTATTTTTGGATTGGGGTGCACCAATCTTCACCACCTTCACTGTCCTCCTGCCCCCCGCTCGAGGTTTGATTTATCTTGTAATCAGACGTCGAGGGGTTTTTCAGTGTGGTGATCATAACCTCCGTGAATTCAGCTTCACCGTTGCTAGTAGCTAGCCGGGCTAGAGCATCTGCTTGTGTGTTTTCTAGCCGCGGTATCTGATTGATGTAAACCTGCGTAAACATCGAGATCAGATGTGCGGCTATCTTCTGGTAAGTCATCATCTGCTGGTCTTTTGCCTCATATTCCCCCCGGACTTGGGGTATTATTAGCTGGGAATCTCCGAAAACTTGAAGATTGGTTGCCCCCACAGCTAATGATAGCCTAAGTCCCGCTATTAATGCTTCATATTCCGCCTCGTTGTTGGTTGCTCGAAAGTCGAACCGGATTGCGGAGGTGAAGACTTGTCTGTCCGGGCTTATCAGGACTACTCCGGCGCCTGCTGCTATGCTGGTTGATGATCCGTCCACATATAGATGCCACGGAGCTATACGCCCCCTCGTCGGATCTTGTGGGAAAGTTAGCTCGACGATGAAGTCGGCTATTGCTTGTCCCTTGATCGCTGTTCGGGGTGCGTAGGTTATACCGTATTGGCTGATCTCTAGTGACCATTTCAGCAGGCGTCCGGCGGTGTCTGGGCGCTGTAGTATTTGGCGTAGTGGGAACGTTGTCAGCACATCTACCGGGTGGCCAAAGAAGTAGGGCCTCAATTTTCTAACACTCATCACTAGTGCATAAGCCAGCTTCTCTGTTGGGGTGTACCGCAACTCAGCTTCGTGTAGTACTTGGCTTACGTAGTACACTGGTAGGTGTGTTTTCGCCTCTTCTCGGACCAGGACGGAGTTGATGGCCACCTCTGACGCAGCCAGGTAGAGGTATAGCTTTTCTCCAGGTATCGGCTTTGACAAGACCTGCGTATCCGCCAGGTATGTTTTGATATCCTCAAAGGCCTGCTGGCATTCACTTGTCCAGACGAAGTGGTTTTTGAGGTGGAGCCTGTTGGCTTTGGCTGCTTCTTTGTACCTCCGTGTGTTTGCCTTAATTGCCTCGAAAAATGGACAATTTCAGTCTCCGGACCTGGAGATGAATCTGTTCAGGGCAGCCATGCACCCAGTCAGTCTTTGAATTTTTTGGACGGAATCGGGTATCCCCATCTCGATTATGCATTGGACCTGTGTTGGGTTGACCTCAATTCCCCGCTGGCTAACTAGGTGCCCCAGGAACTTCCCAGAGTGTACGCCGAAGCTGGTCTTTTTGGGGTTCAACTTCATGTTGTAGTGGCGCAGTATGTCGAAGGTCTGTTTTAGGTGGTCCAGGTGGTCCTCCTTTCTCAAACTCTTGACAACTATGTCATCCACGTACACCTCCATGGATTCGCCAATGTGTTGGTCAAACATTTTGTTCACCAATCTTTGGTAGGTAGCTCCGGCGTTGATGAGTCCGAACGACATCCTTTCCCAGCAATACATGTTCTTGTTGGTGTAGAACGCCTTGTGTTCCTGGTCATCTGGGTGTAGAGCTATCTGGTGATAGCCCACAAAAACATCCATGAATGTCATCATCTCATGGCCTGCGGTGCTGTCCACCAACTGGTCAATGTGAGGTAGTGGGAAGTTGTCCTTCGGGCATGCTTTGTTCAGGTCCGTGAAGTCGATGCAGAGTCTCCACGTCCCATTGTGTTTCTTCACCAGGACGGGGTTTGCAACCCACTGCGGACACAAAGCTTCCTTGATGAGCTTGTTGTCTAACAACTTCTCCACCTCAACTGTTAGAGCTGCGTACTTGTCTGATCCATACTTCCTCCGCTTTTGGCGTACGGGTCTCCTCGTCGGATCTATGTTAAGTCTGTGGCAAGCATGTTCCAACAGGATCCCCATCATATCTTCATGGGACCAGGCAAACACGTCTAGGTTGGTCATTAAGAACAGCTCCATCCACGATCGGTACGGTTCAGGTAACTCAGAACCGATGAAAAGTTCTAAATCCCTTTCCGGGTCCACCGGGAGTGCCATCAACTCTTCCATGGGGGTGGCTTTTCTCTTTTGACTTTTCCACCTCGGGTCGCTAATGAACTCGTCCCACTCCCCTTGTGACATCTGCGCAGGCTCGTGGCCTATGCGCGGTTCGAGGTCATCGGGTTGGCTTTCAGCTTGGGCGAGCTCGTCGGCTGTGAACACCTCCGGTGGTCTGTCAACTTGGGATGGTGTGGTGACTTGGGGAGTTGGGTCAACGTCCATTGGTGTTGGTTCTTGACCTCCTGCAGGTCCCCCATCTTGGGCTTCATCAACCACCTCCATGGGAGCAGGTTGCTGCTCCTGTGCAGGTACTGATCCCTGCTCAGGTCTCAACACTTGGGTTTCTTCCCAGTCCTCCATTGGTGTCGGTTGTGTGTCTTGCACAGGTCCAGTGCCTTGATTGATTTCTGACAAATCGCCTACCTCCATCATCTCAGTTTCGACCGAGATGACGTCTAGGATGTTTGACTCGTTTGCAGAAATCTGCACGTCCTCCTCAAGGACTTGGACTCGTGTCACCGCTTTTTTGACCTGACCATCTTTCATTTGGAGTAGACACTCTTGGGCCTTCTTCTGGTCACCTTTTATAGTTCCGACACCTTTTGGAGTTGGGAATTTTAAACAGTAGTAGTAGGTCGAACACACCACTTTGAATTCATTAATAAACGGACGACCAAGGAACCCGTTGTAGGAGGACTGCTGGTCGACAACTAGGAAATCTATGAGCCTAGTCAGTCTCCTTTCGGGATCCTCAGCCGATACAAGCTGGACGCTCAACCTAACACTACCTAGGGGGACGGTTACAGCTTCTCCGAACCCCACTATCCTAGCATTGCTAGGTTCCAGATACGACTCAAAATCACTTAAGGCATCCAAGGTGGATTTGAAGAGAATGTTGGTGAATGCGCCGGTGTCCACAAGTAGCCTGTGAACTCGGACGTTCATGATGTTGGCGGTTATCACCAACGAGTCGTTGTGGGGCATCAGTACCCCCTCCAGGTCTGCTGAGGAAAATGTCAGCTCGTCAGTAAGCTGTGAGATGGTCCTGGGGCCGGAACTGCCTTCCTGGACTTGGTTTATGGCCCGGATCTCAGCCTTCCTTTTTCTCCTGGATATGGAGGATCTCCCGTCCTGGAGGCCTCCGACAGCTCCGATCTCCTCCTCGAGAACTAGGAGCTCTCGGGTGGGCTCCAAGTTTTGCTGAGGCTGGGGAGGTGCTCTCCGTCTGTTGTGGGGACTGGGTTGGTCTGCTTCCTCTTCTTCATCATCGGAGGTAGCCCTCCTTTCGAACCTCGGTCTCTTAGCTGGGGCCTTCTTCACGAACTCGGCCAATTTTCCCTCCTCGTAAAATTTCCAGAGTTGCTTGAGGAGGTCTCGGCACTAGCTGGTGAAGTGGCCGATAGCCTGATGGTAGGCACATAATTTGTTGGGGTTGAGCTTCGTGCGGTCCTGACGAATTCGCCTTGGCTCTTCCAGCATGGCCTTGCCTTTGACGGCAGTGAAGACGTGGTCAACGGAGATAGTGAGGACCTGGTTGAGCTTTTCTTTGAGCTCGTCTCCCTCGCCAAAGGCTTTTAAGTTCCGGGGAGCTTTGTAGGTGCCCCCGGACTTTTTCCCGTAGGGCTTCCTCTCTTCGTGGGCACCAACTTCTTTCAGTAGTGCCTCCTGCATAGCCACGAACACCCCCGCCTTGTGACGGAATTCGCTGTAAGTGTTGGGACATGCGAGGTGCATCTCCTTTCAGAGGTCGGTACCCCTCCTGAGTCCGGCCATTGCTGCGACGACCTTGGTGTCTTCGCTCACCGGCTCACCTTCCAGCAGGATTTTGTCGAACCTTTCCAGGTACTGCTGGTCGGTCTCGCTCTCGCCTTGATGGATGTTGGCGAGTCGGTGCTTCTGGGTAAGGTAGGATCTGAATCCGGAGAAGTGGGCCAGGAACTCCCGCGAGAGTTGGCCAAATGAGCAGATTGACCCCGGGGCGAGTGAAGAGAACCAGCGGTGAGCTCGATCCCCTAGGGTCAGCGGGAAGTTCCGGCACTGGGTGGAGTCGGTGGCGCCGACCGAAATCATGAAGTCCGCGTACTTGGCCAGGTGGACTTTCGGGTCCAATTCGCCTTCGTATGCGGACATCACCGGGAATTGAATTTTTTTCTGGACCGGTGCGTGGAGGATGGCAGTTGCCAATGGAGATGTGGGGAGAGTCGTGGCGTCAGGTCCGCCAGACTTGGCTGCTACTTGTGCTTGTAGCATTTCAACGACCTTTTTCAGTGAGGCCAGCTAGTCATCTCGGGTCACCTCCGGCGGGGGCTGCTCAAAGGTCGTGCATCTCGCGGACGCACGTCCCCGAGGTGCCTCACTCTGGGGTGACCTCTCGGTGGCGGGCTGGAATTGGCGTCCGTCGTGGGGGCCTAACCGGTCAGTGGCGGGCCTCCTCAGCCTTTCGTGGGCTGATCTGCTTGGCTGCTGGTCGGAGTCCCCGTGGGACGCAGCTGGGGCCGTCGTATGCTCATTCTCTTCGTATCTCGGGCCCAGGCGGCCTTGGAGGACTTCCCTCCTTTGTGATTGGTGGGTGCCAGATGCCCCGGTGTAGGCCGACTCCCTTCCGGTGTAAGGAGCGGGATCCTCCTCCACCAACTTGGCCTTACCGGTCCTCTCCCTGCGCTGGCGAGCTTGTGCCGAGCTTGCCTCCTGCTCGGTGGGGAGTATGCTGTAGTCCCCTCTGGTCTGGGTGCCCTGAGTGGGCCTGGTCTGTTCCCGGGCTTCGGCAGCTGGAACTCACCTGGGTACCAGGGCGAGCTCGTCCTGCTGTCGCTGCTGCAACCTTTGTAAGGTCGCGATGGTGAGTTGGAGCTCGTCAGGGTTGCTGAGCAGGTCCCGCAGGGCGGGAGCCAAGTCTTCCTGGGTCACCGCAACTCGCGGAGGTCGCGGAGCTGCGGTGCTCTTCTGTGGAGGTGGTTGTGATGTTTCTACCACCTGGCGTGAGGTCTCCACTTCGGCCTGGTTTTGATCACCCCCTTTAGACCTTCCCTCAGCTGCGGATGCCTGTCCCTTAGCGACTCGAGTGTTAGCCATTTTTGGGTTTCGGAGGGGGTAGCTTGCTGAAGGTCGTCGGGGTTGAGGGAGGTCGCCGGGGTGGTGGAGGTCGCCGGAGTGGTGGTCGTCCAGCTTAGGTGGAGCTGTGCAAGTTTTCGTCTAGCCTCGCGTGTGACGAATTATCCGAAATTCGGTTTATTCGTGTGCACGCGCGCGTTTGAAAACTTGTTCCGGGCAGATTTCGTAAAATCCGAAAGCTCGGATTTTTGTCCGGAAATCTGGGTTCTTCGTTCAAGGGATGAAGATGTATGTGTATCTTCAAGTGTTCTTGAGTTTTATCAAAAACATCTTTGAATCTTCAAATCTTCAAGCAAACTCTAATGTTTCGTTCTTGAAAATTTTAAATTTTCAGATTCAAAGGCACGCCCTTCCTCTAGCGCCAAATTGTTGATAGAATTTACTAATCGATGTTTGTTTATGTGGCTTTACGACGGATCGATTCTACCAAACAATAATCTTATGATTTTATGTTCTTGGGGAGGGGGAATAGAGAGTTTAGAGAGAGAAATATTGTAATGAGGATTGTATTGATTGATTGAATTGTTACAAGAGAGGTCTTATTTATAGGTGTGTGAGTGTGAGACGGCACCTTACGAGCCTATATGGCTTCCGGTGTCGATGAGGGTCCCTTACCCTCGTCTTGATCTCTCACACTGCTTCCCCTATCACGCCTCGTCCTACTATTATGCCTTAGACTAGATGAGCCTCATTAAAAACCTCGCCGTAAACCACCCTTGTGGATAAACCGGACGGAGGGAAAAAGAGCGCGCCATCGGGGTCCTATTGACTAACAGGCGAGCTCATAGGCGAGCTCAGAGGTGGGCTTAGGTGGTTTGGGCGAGCTCTTGGGCGAGCTCTAACACCTTGCGTGGCCTACGAGTGTTGTGCGATGATGAACCTCGGCGAGGTCTTCACGAGGATATGGGGTGAGCTCGGCGACCTCCTGACCTCTCTGATTCACCTCGAGTGGCTCGCCCATCAACAGGATAAATATGTGTATTATTTATGCTAGCGTCCATTCAAATGAATGTTTTTTTCATACTAATTTACATATAAGTACAAAAAAGTTACTATATTTATAAATAAATTCTGTACAGAAAAAAAATATTCTGTTAAAAAAAAAATTCTTCAATTCAAATATTTGTGACTTTATTTGTAAATATAATAATTTTTTTAAATTTATATATAAATCATCATTTTTTAATATTGGGCAAATATAAATGAAATAGTAGTAATAAAATAAGAAAACTTTTCAAATTTCTGGAGAAAAAACAGAAGCATGAAGTTTCCAGGAGTGGAGGAAGGGAGTAGTAAATTTCTCGTGTACTTCTGTGAAATTATACAGCAAAAACCACATGGTGGGGAACTGTGATAAATTGTAGTATTTCGCTATAAATCAGACCTTTCATCAGCTGCTTTATTGTCAATCATCCTCTTTTACAGAAAATTGAAAAATGGGGGTGGATGCAGTTGCATCGGTGGTTCTTCAGAAGCTACATTACTGGCTATCAGAGGAGCCGTTCATGGAAAACCATCAGCTGCAGGAGATGAAGGACGCCTTGAACGAAATGTGCGGCTCCTCCTCCTTCACGGATGCTGACACCAACTGGATCAGAGAGTGCCTCGTCGCCCTCTATTCTGTGGAGGACGTAATCGACTCGTCTGCTCTCCGCATCACGCGCCAGAGGAAGACGTACAGATTCCTCATGAAGCACGCCCTCTTCCGGAAGAGATTCTCGGCCTGTAAGATGCTCCGCCGGGAAGTCGCCCGGTCAAAAATCAAGCTCCTCAGGCTCAATCGTTGCAAGCCCCTTCAAAATGACCGTGAGAATGGGAAACATCACCCAATCCCACCCGACAACGACGAAGGGAAAAAAATTGAGGAAGACGATGATGGCGAATTAAATCAGGATACATTCCCAAGTCTACGGCGGTATCCCAGTAGTCCGACGGCGAGAATCATAGAGGGGGAGCGGAAACCCCCTTTAGGAAACCCTAAAAAGCTCCGACGGAGTGAATCTTCGCTCACGCGCCATAGCTACGCCAATAACGAAGACGTGACAACAATCGCGGTGACAAAATTATGGAATAGTCCGACTGTGATAATCAATGAGGGGGGAGATGACCCCTCTCTGAGAAGGGTGTTGTCGTGCAGAATGCTCCAGCGAAGTGACGCTTCGTTAATGCGTGAGCGGTTCAGGCAAACAATGCTCACGCATAGCTATTCCTACAACGAAGAAGAGCTATCCATCATTGGATATGAACGCAGGGTAACTGAACTGTGGAACAGACTGAAGACGGCGGATGATCGGATTATCTCCATCGTGGGTGAATCGGGTTCGGGCAAGACGATGTTGGCTCGAGCTATATACGGAAACAGAGACTTCAAGAACCGGTTCAACCATGTTTGTGCCTGGGTAACCATTTTTCAGGATTCGCAGCCGAAGGATATCCTGCTGAACTTGCTGAATCAGTTGAAGAAATCAAACGGAGAAGACGACTCCAGAACGAGGGAGGACGATCTGAAATGGATCAATGCTTATTTGCTGGAAAAGGAACACTTGATCGTGCTGGACGGTGTTCGGAGCATGGATCTATGGGAGAGTATCAAAGGTGCATTCCCAGATGCAAGAAAGGAGAGTAAGATCATAGTGACAACTTGCGACAGGATCGTCGCGACTACCATCAACTCGAAGGTGGGGCCGCATGTGATGGGGAAGCTGCTGCCCCGTGAGAGCTGGGCTTTGTTCTTGAGGAATGTCGGGCTGAAAGCAGATGATGAAAGAGAAGAAGCTCATCCAGATTCTAGAATCATTCAAGTGTGCAACGGGCTGCCCCTCAATATTGTTCTTCTGGGGAGTCTCTTGTCAACTAAAGACAGAGAGACGTGGGGTAAAACACTTGATACACAAAAAAATTGGGAAACCTCGGACATTGTGATGTTAAGTTACAATGATCTTGATCCTCATATGAAGCTCTGTCTCCTTTACATGATGATGTTCCCCAAGGATTTAGACATTCCGGTAAGGAGACTGCAGCGGCTGTGGCTGGCTGAGGGGTTTGTCAAGCGAGCAGAGGGGAAATTCGAAGAAGACGTGGCGCAGGAATACTTTCAGAATCTGGTGAAACGGAGTTTGATAATGGTGACGAAGCTCCGTTCTGATGGAAGTCATAGAAAGTGTCGGTTGCTTAATGCCCTCCATGATCACTTGTTGCCCAATTCCCATAACCTCAGCCTTTTTCATGTACATGGTGGATCGGGTTGCAATGGACATGGCCCGACTGGCCCGCGTAGGCTCATCGAGTTTGCTGATGGTAACAATTGTTCTCTAACTTCATCTCAATATCAATGTTTACGTTCTTACATATCGTTTAATCTCCAGAAAAAGGATACTCCTGCATTGTATGTAGGCAATCTTGTTGGGAATATGATAGGGAAGGGGTATGGGTTGCTTAGGGTTCTTGATCTTGAAGGGGTGTATAAACCTAGTTTGCCTGAGAACTTAGGGGACTTGTTTCATTTAAGGTACTTAGGATTGAGGTGGACTTTCTTGGACAAAATTCCCAAGTCTGTAGGTGAATTGCCTTACCTTGAAACCTTAGATTTGAAGCACACACTCATAAATAAAATCCCACAATCCATATGGAAATTGAAGCATCTCCGCCATTTGAATCTCAACGAGATTCATCTGGACAAGGATTCGCGTCTGCATAGACGCAAATCCTTGCCTAAGCTCCTGACTCTCTGGGGTCTGTCCGTTGATCAGGACTGCCCTATTGAGAACGGTCTGACCAAGTTCAAGGACCTCAGAGAGTTGGGCATTTCGCTCCGTTTCAGCAAGTCGTCATCGTCATCAGAAACTCATGATCAGGTGACAAAACGTTTGGTGGACTGGGTTTCCACGCTGACTGATCTTCGGCAGCTGAGGTTGCGTTCCAAAGACGACTTTGGGAACCCTGCAGATCTTGGTTTAACTTCATTCTTAGCCTTGGACATGCTCTCTCACATGAAATTACTTGGCAAGCTCCAGAAACTTCCTGAGATTAATCATTTCCCACCTCATATCAAGGTTCTTACGTTATCTGTGTCCCGCCTGCGCGAAGATCCAATGCCCGTCCTGGGGCAGCTGCCCGAGTTAACGGTTCTAAGGCTGCTTGCGAACTCGTACATGGGAGAAAAGATGATCTGCCCGGATGGTTCTTTTAAGAATCTGTTGGACCTAAAACTATGGATGCTCTGTAACTTGGAAGAATGGGAAGTGGAAAAAACTGCAATGAAGAAACTGAAAGAACTAAACGTCAGATGTTGTCGGAAGCTGGGAAAGATTCCGGCGGAGTTATTGCAGCAGAAAGCTTTCCAAGAATTGGTGTTAAACGACATGCCTGATGGATTCAGGGACAAGATTAATGAGGGAAAATTTTCCATTACTGTAAAAGATTATGGATTTAGAATGGAGGATTATCAGAGTGATGGAGATCTGAATGGTTGTGTGTCAGGGAATTCTGGGGAGTAAGATCATCATCATGTTCAATGAATTATTTTGTTTGGAGATAGAAATCTGTACTCATATATGGGTCGCTGCAGACAGACCAGTGCCTATTGTATGAAAATAATATTAATAGGTTTTTTTTTCTGTCTGTCAGAAAGTATGTGTGCTTCCATCCCTATTTTACTTATTTCATCTCAAAACATCAATAAAATAATAAATTTGCCGTGCTTCCATGTTTTGTTTCTTATTTTTATGTTTCAAAAAAGGTTGCTACTGCCAATACCTGTTAGACTACATTTATCGGTGCCTTCACCGAGAAAGTCACACGGAGTTCAAGAAAAATAAAATATAAAATAATACATTTTCAAAGTTGGGTTGATGACTTGAGGGAACCGACAGCCTGGGGTCACACTGCCACATGTTAACATATCATTTGTTGTAGTATTTTACTTTTTTAATATTATTAAATTTATAAATATTAAAAATAATATGTATTTAAAAAAATTAAAAAATATATCAAAATTTATAAAATAGAGTTCAATATCGAAATATTTTGGGATACAAAAAAATCTCTCTTTTTTCTTTTAACATTTGTATCTTAAGTTATACTCATATCATTTTATTTTAATGAAAGGGGTTCGAATTTTTTTGTATTTAGTTGAAAAGAAGATAAGATGTGTAGGAACAACATCTTATAATTTTGAATTTGTTATTGAGTTAGTAATTTATTTTAAGAGTCTAATAATTTATTAATATAAATAAATATAAAAAAATTACTTATATATGTAATATGTATTTAAAAAAGAATTACTCCCTCCGTCCCAATATTTTCTTCATATGTGAAGTTTCACGCATATTAAGAAAAAGTGAAGTATGTGAGTGTGAGGTTAAATAATAAAATATAAAAAAGTGTACTTTATTGACTTTTGTGAGTGTGAGTTGTTTCCTTTTTTGTGGTGTGAAGAAAGAGTTGGGACGTCTATATAAGGAATGTGTGAAGTTTATGTTAGGACAGAGGGAGTATTGTTTAGGTTGGGTTGGGTTATTGATAAAATGTAGAAAAAGTAAAAGATAGATTGAGTTGAAGATTGTATATGTGGATGAGAGAGAAATAAATATTATATTAGAAGGTTGGGTTGGAAAAGATTATTGATAAATGTAGTCTTATGAATCTCTCTCTCATGAATTGGGCATATATATAGAAATGAGCTGGAAATCGCATTGTGAGGATCCCATAAAGATGTGCATTTTTAGTTATATATATATATATATATATATATATATATATATATATATATATGCAATTGGGCTTACGAGCAATGCCCTTGTGCCGTGTTTAGGGGTGTGCATAATTCGGTTATTAACCGAAAATAAAAAATTCGGTTAGATTACCATAATATTCGGTTCAGTTTCGGTTAGCATTATACTAAAATTTCGGTAATTGGTTCAGTTCAGTTATTTACCGAAATTATTTCGGTTAACCGATATCCGAATCGAATTAATTATATATTTAATAAATATTAATATATATTTAATAAATAATATTTATAATTAGTGTTTGGATGGTGGAGCATTTAAAATCTTAGTGCAGTGGAAATATGTTTTTTTAATATTGATTAGGTTTGCATTTTTATTTACTTATTCGGACAAATTTGAAGTGTTTGCATAATATATATATATTTGCGGAAATGTGTAATTTATGCATTGATATTCACTTATTTGTACAAATTTAAGGTGTTTTTGTAAATTATGCGTTGTTATTCACTTATTTGGAAAAATTTAAAGTATGCCATTTATGGTTTATTGAAAAAATATTTTGGTTATTTTATTTTATATTTTATAGCAAAAAAAAAACGGTTATTTCAATTAAAATCGAAACCAAACTGAATTATTTGGTTTGATTATAAAAAAATTCGGTTTAGTTTTAGTTAATTTTACCTTAATTCAGTTCAATTTTTAATTACTAATAATTCATTGATTACCAAATCAACCATTGCACAACCTTACCCGTATTTGATGTGTGTTCTCATCATTAATCCAAACAATGTCTTTTGCATAAGGGAAAGCAAACTAGGATTGTCGTGTAAAAAAATAAAATGATACAAACTACAAAGGGATTGTTCTCAAGTCTAAATTGTAAAATCCTTTTTAAGTTAAAGCAATTTTTACTCCCTTAACTTAATTAAAATTTGATTTATACCCTTTTAATTTTTTTATTTTGGAATTAGTCCTTTATCTACACATTTATTTTGATTATAATATAATTCTTCTTACTTCTTACCTACTATCATAGCTAATCTTCAGGTATCATGTGATTTTTTTAATTAATTTATTTTTATAAAATATAATTGAATTCTGAGTACCCGTGAGCTCCAACATGAGCCGCTATATTTTCCCAGAATTTGTGCTTCATCCAATGGCTTTGGACTTTGAAACCCGTAATTGGTGGGCCGATGTCTTGGGCTTGACTACAGTTAAGTGGGCCTCCAGCTTATGATTAAGAACTCGGATATTCTCCCCCATTTTTAATTACTTCACTCCCACACTTAATTTTTCCATTTTAAAATATATTTAAAAATTAAAATACTTTTCCTAATTTATAAATAGATCAATTCGCCCTCATGTTCTTCATATGAAAACCCTATTCATAATTTTTTAGGATTTTTTTAAAAAATTAAAGAGGGTGAATTGAAAATTTAGAATGGTGAAGTGAAAACGGGTGAAGTAATTAAATATGGGGTGAGAATATCTCTGCCCTATGATTAATAATGGTCTATAATCATTCGTACTACAACATTCATATCATAAATATGTTGTAGATAGAATTTCAATTATTATTACAATTAATATGTTTTTTGAAATGTTAAATTCTCAATTTAAAAAGATATCACTTTATCAATATGCGCGCGATATTCTTAATCTTGTGATAAATTTGTAACTGATTCTTTTTAATTTTTTGTGAGATGTCTTTCTAATTGTTCATTGATTTCCAACAATTTTCTATATGACTGTCTTTATTTTATTTTTTATATATTTTGTGATCGATTTTATTATATACTCTCCATGTTTCACAGGAAATTGCAGATTTTTTTAAACGCCCCACAAGAATATGTAGATTCAAAAGAATAAATATTTCATAAACTCCACTTTTATAATATATGCATATTTACGGAATTTTTTTTTCGTTTTTTAGATTACGTTACACTCAATCTAACTAACTTTTTTATTTTTTACGTAAAGTTCTATATTTTTTACTTTATTCTATTTTTTCTTAATATGTGTATCTCTTTCCCTTGCATATTTTTATAAAACGAGGAGAGAGTATTTATTAATTTGCATATTTTAGTAATACAACATTTAATACTAATAATTTTTATGTGAAATTTTTATTATTTATTATTAATCTAATTTCAGAAACGTGAGTCCGCCGTTCAAAATCGATTATGATAAGATTCACAATATTTTCCTATTTGTGTCTGAACAAACACTCATCTGAAATATTCTACAGATATTGAATTCATGTTTAAAAATTCATGGATCCTAGTCGAATATGATAAGGTCTGATAATTTTTCAAAATCTCGCGCAAGACAAATTCTAGAATTTCTCTTTCAATTTGTACTATTATATGATTAAATGCATATAACTATAGGACAAAATATATGTTATAATCACCGTAAATATTGTTCTTTTTATATATCTTCATTTATTTTTATAAATATATATATTTTTTCATACAATGTAAGAGTATAATGTGTATTACTAATATACTATATAAGAATAGATATTAATTTTTTTACAGATATTTATTTATTTTTATAAAATTAATTATTTTTCATATAGAAACAGATATAAAAAAATAATGCATTAAATAATATATTTAGATTTAAAGTGATAATTATTAAATAAAAAAACACATATTTGTTCTTATAAAAACACATTTTGTCCTTACAGTAACATATGTTTGTCCATATAATAACACAAAATGAGAACAAACATGTGTTATTATTAGAGAAAATGTTTATTACTATTATACTAAATGCTTTTCTTTTATACTTATATCATTTATTTTTATAGAAATGAATATTTTTTTCATATAACATATTATTACTTTTTTTCATAAATATTTAATTGTTATTATAGAGAAAATTATTTTTTCATGTAATAATATACATGTAAAGTAATAAAAATTACAGTGTGTCTCATGTGCACACGGGTGCACTGGATGCACCTCAATTTTAATTTCAATTTCAAAAATCTCAACCCACAGCTCCGACCAAATTCCGTTACAAGCACCCACGCCTCTATGCCTTGCCGCCGCGACTGAAATCGCCATAGCCTCTGCAACACATATCCCCACCCTTCGAAGAAATCATATATATAACTATATATATATGTGGAGATAGACAGACAGAGAACTGGAGGTGAGATTGATATTGTTTAGGAAAAAGAAAGAGAAATTTGGTAAGATTGATACCCCAAGAACAATTTCTAATAACCCAAGAACAATTTACAATACCCCAAGAACAACTCATCAATATCCAAAGCAAAAAAGAAATAAACCATAAACATGAAATTTAACCAATAAAATTTAACTTAAAGGATGGAAATTACCTAAAAATTGTGTTCATTACACTTCAATCTCCAACAAGCTTCAACTCAAAATAAACTAATTTTTACAAGAAGAAACCTACTGTTAGAGACGAAGACTTCTAATTTCGGCTGCATGGGTGCAAATCGACAGTTGAGGATGAAGGCTTTCGATTTTGCAACCATGGGTGTGAATGTAAAATGGAGAGACGAAAGGAGGGACACCAACAATAGATCGACAATGATTATTGGTTGTGTGTTCGGAGGCGGGGAAGACGACCAGAAATCACATTAAGATTAAAAGAAAGAGAGAAATCCCACTATGTCTTATGGCGAACATTGAAGCTGAAGAATCCTCCGCCCTCCACCTAGTTGTGTTGTTGAGTCCCACGCCGGAAGAGTTCGAGATCTAAAGCTCATCGTCACTGAGTTCCACAATTACAGTGTTAACGTTGGCCAATGTTCTTCCCTGCTCGCGCAATGCATCCACGCGCTGCCACAGGATGTCTGGTCCATCGTCTGTCACTTCGACAAGCAGCAGAGGGATCTGTTTGTGGTAGGTAAGGATCTATGTGTTTTTTTTGTGGGAGGTAATTTTTTTATGCAGTTTTTATTAAGATTGTAGAGGGATAAATGCTTAACTTTTTGTTGGTATCAGGTTATACCAGTGTAGAAATCATCTAAGTCGTACATTTTTTGTTTTTATTGTTGAAGATGGCTTGAAGAATAGGGGAAGATTTGATTTTTCCGGTGATGAATTTGGTAGTTTACAAAGGAGCTTCAGGATGTTGGTTTACAAAGGAGCTCCATGATATTTTTTGTTTAATTTCTACAAAGGAGGTTTCCAGGTTGCAAGAATTTGTGTGATTTTTTAAATGAATAAAGGAAGAAAGAACATTGTGTAATGAGTTGAATATTGTGCAATTTGTGTAAAATATTGAGATGTAATTTTTAGTTTTTGGATGAATATTGTGTAATTTGTGTGATAGTGTAAAGTGCATTCATCGTGTTTGCAAAGTTTATATATCAAGTGTGCAAAGTATATATTCACCTTTGTGGTAAGTATATTTTCGCATTTGTGCAACAGAATTTCTGTCTGTTGTTCTAAAAACGATTATGTTTGTGCTAAATATATTTTTATTTTTGTGCAACAAAATTTTTGTCTGTTGTGTTAAAAAATTGGCTTGTTGTGCAAACAATTTTCTCTACTTGTTGTGCAAATGATTGTGCAAAATTTTTGTGTGTTGTGCTAAGAAAAAATTATTTGTTGTGCAGACATTTTATGCGTGTGTGCAATCGGATTTGTGTTTATGTGCAGGTGAACCTATTTGTAAGTAGAGTTGTAAACGAATCGAATCGAATCGAATATCATAATTTTGTATTTGTATTTGAATAATAATCGAATCGAATATTTGTAAACGAATTCGAATCGAATTCGAATCATAAAATTTTGAATACGAATATCATAATTCGAATACCTAATTGAACCAAAAGTATTTGATTCATTTACAACCCTCGAGTGAGACTTTGAAATATAGGTGCATATGGTATCTAGATTACTATCTAATGAGCTTACATCCTTAAAATAATAGTAATTATAGTAGCCATAAATTTCTAATGGTCTATAATCTTAAAATAATATTAATAATAGAAATAATTATACTAACTATTATCATTATAATATTTATAAAAAATATTTAATCGAATATTTATGAATATCGAATCGAATATTATAATTTTGTATTCGTATTTGAATAATAATCGAATCGAATATTTGTAATCGAATTCAAATCATAAAATTTCGAATACGAATATCAAAATTCGAATACGAATACCGAATCGAATCAAAATTATTTGATTAGTTTACAACCATATTTGTAAGTTTGACATTTTGGTGAACCTATTTTAAAGTTGATCCTAGATAATGACCTTATATGTAAGTTCCCCTTAAAAAATTACGATTATAATAATATTTAATAATATTTATCATTTTTAACAAAACAATTATTATCTCTTATAACTAATAATTTTTTAATTAGTAAATAACACATTTTAAATTTAAAAAATATAAAAAAAATTAATCTCATATTATGAACTGATTTCACAGAAGACTCATTTCTTTTCTAAAAATTGGAGTCAAATAAATTTAGTTGATTTGTATATTGATTGATTTGCACAAATTTTACGTACATGCAAATCTACACAATTTTTTGTGCAAAATATAATTTTGGAAAAAATACAATGTGGTCTTTTCCTACGGGTTATCCCACAATCTAGTCTACTCGAAATCAGACCTCACACCCCGGTCTAATACAGTTGTTTGATTACGTTTAGATATGCTAAACACGCCTAATTATCACATGATTAGGAAGGTTAAATAACAAAAAGGTGTCTACCCCTTGTAGGTGTTTCGCCCTATGATACTAGGCGATTCCAATTACCCACCGGATAATACCATCTCAACCATGAGGATGCTTCAAAAATTCAAATTCCAGACGTCCAACTCCATTGTATCAATATGCGCAATAGAAAAATTGTTCTAACAGCGAAAAATGATGCTATCGGCGAATCATACTCCGGCGCAATTGAAAACGGGGAGGTTCTCCGGGGCGAGGCGGTACTCAATAGGCGGTTCTCCAGGACGAGGCAGTGCTCGACGGTTCTCCGGGGCGAGGCGGTACTCGACGGAGATGACGACGGCGGGGAACTGGAGGCCGCCCCTGTGGACTGAGGTCGGGAGGCGACAGTGGAGGTCGTCCCTATTTTTTGTGGCGGATCTGAAGGCCAATATTAATTAATTATGAAGTTGTTCGCCGGAAGGTCCAGGTCCGACAAAATCACGAAGGTGAGACCTTTCCCGGGCATCTCGTTCTTGGGCGTGAAAATGTTGATGAGAAAGGAGGTGTTGAAAGAAGCTACGCGCGTGTTGGCAGTCTCATAGCTTGAACTGTTGTTTTAAGAGCACGCGGCCGGAGCGATTATACAGATTGAAATTGTCGGAAACTAGATCGGGGGTCACCTGAAAACAATTGCTGATAGTTGTCGGCGCTTCCACCTCGTACTTTTGGTAGTGTGTTACATTGAAAGGTAATTATATATATGGAGTGTGCAATGAATTTAAAGTTCAATTCAATGAATTAAAAAATGGTTATGCACAATTCCTTCTCTTTCACATTTGGACTTATTTTGTATAACTGTTATTATTATTGATCGCATAAGAACATAAGCTTTGCAGATTGTTTGTTAAATCCCTGTTGATGCTCTTCTGAAACCTGTTGTCTCTGTGGCCTAAGTTACGGCATACTTCCATTGATTTAAAAACATTTGTAGTTTTAATCAAACAAGTCCTAATGTCTTAAGATTATTTCCAAAACTTTTATTGATGTTTAATGTTTTAATCTCACTCGATAAAATGTAATGTAAAGAATATCTGGAAACAGTTTTGGTATATCGGATTGTATGTAAATAGTTGCAAGATTCTTGCTGCTGTTGATGTTGCCATGTGAGTTTGCTATATTTTTGTTAGAGTGATGATTCATTTTTAAAATTTATATGATTTATCTTTTGTCAATTTTTCTCATTCTTGTTGCAGCTTCTGAATTAGAGTGAACACTATAGTTTATCATCTGGTGTTGATATGCTTGATTATATTTTCAGCAACTTGAATTAGAGTGAACACTAGTTATCACCTATACTTTGTCTGATGCAACTTCTGAAGAGGTTGCTGCTCTTGCTTGTGATAAAAAGCCTGATCACCTAGATATGGCCAGGCTCTATAATGAGGTATTGTGTGGAGAAATGTCTGTAAAATTGTTGAGATATGTTTGAGTATGGTAATTTGATTTGGTTGGGATATTTGCAGATGGGGAAGGCAGTGGTGGAGAATGCACCAGGAGTAGTTGTGGCACATACAAAAGCTGCAAGGTGGAAGAATCTTGGTGGCCTTGAAGCTGTTGACAAAGAGATCAACAATCTACTGTCCAATGTATATTTGAATGAGAAGGCCAACATCATGGTGGATGTTGAGATGGACTTAATGTTTAAAAAAATTTCCACCTTCTTTGTATGATGGTTAATACTTGTAGTAAACAAGCTACAGGCGTTGCAAAGAAATTTGCCCCCACTATTGACCACCGTTGTTGTAACTTGTCCTTGCCTCCTTGGAAGGTTTTCACATGATTTTTTTGGATAAGTTTCATATTTGAGAATGAAAGATACTGAAATTAGAGAAGACACATTTTCAGCATGTAACTATTTTATTATTGTTTTAATGGGTTGGTGCATTATACTATATATTAGTGTGATTATACTATGGATTAAAGCATTATACTATTACTATTTAATTATACTACAGTGTTATACTATTGATAGTTAATTATACTATAGTTTTCTCGATTATACCGTACTGTAGCGTTTAAATTTGAATTTATGTACTGTAGATGTCAGCTTAGGCTACTGTAGCTATCAGATTGATTAAGAAAAGTAATTATGCTTAAAAAAAAGTAATTTTGACATATATGTAATGTTAGAAAAGTAAATAGGCTCACCTTTAATTTTGAACTTCAAATTGCACTTGGTTGTGCTTGATCCTTTCTTTTTTACGTTAATTGAAATCAAATCATTTTTTAGCTGTGTGTTTGCCAAAATTGTGTCACACGCAAGTGTACGTGGTCGTTGTTGTCGTGGCAAGTTAACCAAGTTAAATATCGAACACAGGGAAACAATGTGATATCAAGCAAGCATTGAATGTCTACAAAAGACTAATAGCTAGGAAAGCAAGAAAGCAATCATGTTTTCTATCTACTTCACAAAGCAAAGTAAAAACTAACTATCACCTCAAAGAAGTGAGCAAATGTGAAGTGTACATGGAAGTAATCCTACTGTGGTTCCTCTAGTGTCCTATCCATCCTAGCATGCAAAAGGTCTCATGGTGTCTTAGTCAAGCCAACTAGTGTCTAGATCTCTCTACAAAGGTAAGGGCTCTATTGGATGTCTAGATCTCTCTACAACTTCCAACACTCCAATTAAGAGGTCTAGGCTAACATGCAATTCTCATTGGTCATACAAGCCAAATATCAAACACTTGGTATGCATAAAGTTCTTATAGCTCAATTCTCATTTCATTGCTAAAACATATAAGTCATACATTCCAATTAAACATCCTAAGCATTCATACAAGTCATTAATAAGAGAACTAATCCATCAAGATCACTAATTCATGCATAGGATTAACAAGAGACTAAATTCCCATAGTATTCATACAACCATGCAACAAGGATATTAGCCCATGGCTAATTGGAAGTGAAAATCAACAATTAAGCTATAGACAAACATGATTAACACTAATATGAAATGAAATACAAGAAATCTTACCAATTGTTGGAGAATTGAAAGACAAGCATCAAACCTTGAAAAGCTATCTTCTAATCCGGAATGCAAAATATAAAATTGAACCGTATAATTGTAGCTTGAATCGAGAGAAGAATGTAGGAACAAACGGATCGGAAATCCGACGGACGGATCAAAAGTTATGGAAGAAAGAAGATTGAATCTAACTAAGAACCCACTAAGTAACTACCTAATTCTCTCTCTAAACTAATCTAAGAACTTGGAATAATGATGGAATGCTTGAAAATCTGATCCTTGAGGTATTTATAGTGCCCACAATGTTTAGTCTAAAGTGCCCTTCATTAAACGCGCGAAAATACGAAAATAGCCCTGAAAATCAGAATTTCTGACCTGCTGCCTACCTAGGTCGGCACCCAGGTCGCACGAAGTGCACTGCTGCCAACCACAAGCATGGGTGCTGCCTACCTAGGTCGGCACCCAGGTTGTGCGGTGCCTCCGCTACCGAGTCAGTAGCTACGCGCGCGACTTCAGTGGACGTGCTGCCTAGCGAGGGGGTTCGGCTGCCGATCAAGACACTTAGTGTCGGTCGATGCACTACTTTCTCTTTTTTGTCATATCTTGAGTTCTAGAGCTCCGATTGACTCGATTCTTTTTGCGTTGCGACCCTCTCTTCAAGATCTTCAACATGGAACATCAATTGCACCAATTGGCTCAACTCTAGAATTTAGGAATTTTCTCGATCTTGCTCGTTTCTTCCTCGTTTTGCTCATTTTCACCTACAATCACAACTTTCTAGCAAAAAAGGGTTAAATGCACAAAGTATATCATTTTAGGGTCAAATATGAACATAAGCACGTCAAAGCCATATTAAAATGGATGCAAAAAGATTCAATTATGACCCTAATCATACCCCCAAACTAGATTGTTGCTCGTCCTCGAGCAACGAAGCGATAAGATAGGGGAATAATTGTATCAATGAAGCATCAAGCACAAGTCAAATGCCATAGAATCATAGCTCAATATCAAACAAGTCTAAAATGCAATTTCATCAAATCAACAATCAAAATCGAATCAATGAACAAATTGTCAAATCAACAAGTCATGATCCTTACATAGAAGTGTATAGCCCATCTCTCAAGTGTTTGAGGTTCTCTCAATCTTCACACAATGATACAAATACTACCATAAGCTTGACTCAAGTCTCAAATTCTCCACCACTAGAAATGACAAATCATTCACACATCAATGAGGACTTTCATAAGGTTGTAATGTTGGCTCTTTGGTAGGGAAGGATAGATATGGATAAGAGTGACTAAGTATGATTAGTAAAGCATAGAAGGAATCAAGTAACAGTCATTCACATCTTCATGCAATTGTGCACATTCTTTATGCTCTTCAAAATCACACTTTCAAGTTCATTCTTCCCTTTCTTTGCAATTAATTGCCATACTCACAACAAAGGTTAACTTGACCATATTTTCAACAAAAATAAACTTTTTCTCATGCTTTGCTAGCACTTGCCTTTTTAAAAAAAAATTCAATCCATGCATAGAATTATTCATATCTTCCACTTTAGGCAACCATGTTCTTCATCATATCACCAATCTTCCTTTCTTCTTTTCACTCTACTAATCATAGGGACAAGAGAGTTCCAAAAAAGAAGGAAAATGACTTAAAGTGTGGTTAGCCAAAAGAAAGGATAATCGGCACAAAATGGTAAGCAAGGGATAATAATATCAATGTAGGCTCATAGGGCAAAGTGACTCAATATAGATCAAAAAAATGCCTCAAATCATATCATGTGAAATCAATGTCTAATGTAGCCTCAAACAAGGCGAAAGTCAAGTTCTAGAGTATAATGTACATGTGTGGAACTCACATCAAAGAAATATCGTCCGTTTAAGATTGAAACGGGCATAAATGGCTCAAAACCTCACGGGTTGGGTGATCATGACTCATCTCATATAAATAATGCTCATATCATCAAAATCTCAAGTATCATCAAATCCATAGCACAAAAGACAAGATAAGAATCAAACCATAACTCCACTACATCCAACATGAACTTTCAACTCATCCACACAACCATAAGCATATCTCATGCGTCCAATACTCAAAACAAGCAACAATGGCTAAAATCAACAAGCAAAACAAGACATCAACATAAGCATATGGACCAAAACATCATAGGAACACTAAGAATCAACATAAGCATAGCATTGCAATGAGATTTGCGAAACGAACACACCCCCCCAAACTATTTTGGACCAAGGGTCTAAAAAGATTGGCAAAGAGTGAAGAAAAGATCATGCAATGCACTCAATCAAAGCACAATACAACAAGAATCAACACTTAAGCTCAAAATAGCAATCTAAAATCAAGCAAACTAAACCTAAGAATGGAAGCACATATAGCGATAAGTGTAAAAACATACCTTGAGTTGGGATTAAGAATAGGAGAGTGACTTGCCACTTACACGAAAATGTCCTTCTTGACCGAGTAGGAAGAGAACTCTCCTCAACACATCCTTCTCAAGCTCACAAATGTCATTGCAAATCTACAGTTTGAAGAACGAACACACCTTCCAAACTTTTTCGGATCACGGATCCTAAAAGTTTGGCCAAGAGTGATGAAAATAGGATTTGCAATGAATCAATGAACCAATAAAGCATATATAAGCTCAACTAAACCAAGAAATCACCATATATAACAAGAGGCAACACCCCCAAACTAGGATAAATCACATGCACCAACCAAGGTAAGGAAATTCACTACCTCATATGAAACAAATCAAAACAATAACACTATTGAAACTACAAAGCAATCTTAATAAGCAAGAAAATATTTTAGGATGGGTTGCCTCCCATCTAGCGCTTGGATTTAACGTCCCCTAGCCGGACGACACCAATGTTAGCTAAATGGCCAAGGATATTTGGCATCCTCCCCATCAAACATAAATCTCAAAGCATAATGATCAAGGAAACAAGTAGGATTTCTACCCCACACCCCTACTTTTCTTATCATTTTATACCTATAAGCACCTGAAAATTCCTCTTTTCTTCTCAACATACCAATCCACCCCCATCTCCGACTATAAAAAATGTTTAAGAGAATTCTCAATTCAATCTTATGATCAAATATATCAAGAGGCAAGACAAAATCAAAATGCACAACATTATCAATAAAAGCACAAGTAGAAGAGTCTAGGGGTAGAAAAATGATTATTTCATTTGTAGGCTCCTTCTCCACTTCGCTTTGTTGTTCTTCTCCATTTACGCTCATGTCCCATAGTGGACCTTCATCTTCCTCTTCTAGTTCTTCTTCTTTTCCCTCTCTTGAATCATCTATCTCCTTCTCCTCCACATCTTGTTCTTTCAACTCTTCCTTCCTTTCTTCAAGATTCCTATCAAGGCATACACAATGAGTAGGATACTCTATATCATCATAACAAGGAATAATATCATAATCAATGAAATTGTAAAAAGGATTAGTAAAGCTCTTAAGATCGGAGGTATCTTGAGCATGAGTAAATTTGATCTCTTCATAATCATTTTTATCTTCTTTGACCTCACGTAGGATTTCTCCTTTGCTACCATCAATATCATCAACAAGATGATCTCTATCAAACTCAAAGTGATCAATAAGATCATTGTACTCATCATGCTCATCCTCATCCTCATCTTCATCATCCTCTTCACTTTCATCAATTTCTTCTTTTTTCTCTTCCTTTTCACACCTTTCTCTTTCTTCTTCTTCTAGTTCATCCTTCTTTTCTTCTCGATTCCTAATCAATGTAGCATGAGGAAATTTATAAGCAATATCATCATTAAGAATAGGAATCTCATAGTCAATGACAATTGAATTCCCTTCTTCTTCCACATTCCCTTCTTCCCCCATGCTTTCCACTTCCCCTTCATCTTCATCATTACCCCTCATCTTCCTCCTCACACATCTCATTGGCTTGAATGCTTAATTGCTCCATTTGGAGCTCTAAGCTCTTGATTTGATGACTTTGAGACATGAGCATTTCATCAAACTTCTTGTTTGTCTCCTCAAAGCACTTTTCATTTTCACTTCTTATCTCTTCCAATTGCTTGAGAATTTGAGCTAGAGCCTCATCTACATAACTAGGAGGAGTTTCTTCTTGATGGCAAGGCATAGGAATGGGTGGAGGATAGAAATATGGATCTTCATAAGAGGTGTAGGAACGTGTATCAACATAAGTGTAGGAATCTTTATATGAGTATGAATTGGGAGGATAAGGATAAGATTCGTATTGTGGATATGGTGGTTGATATGGGTAAGGTTGATATGTATAGTAATTAGGATGATATGTGTCTTGGGGAAATACAAGCAATGGTTGTATTCGCCCATCTTCAATCAAGTGCACTCCTACAAAAATAATCAAGTATCAACACTCACCAAGAATATTCAAAACAAACAAAGAAACAAAATCAAAGAAAAGAAAATGTAAACAAACAACACCAACTTAACAACGAAATCATTTCCCCGGCAACGACGCTAAAAATTAGTTTGCCAAAATTGTGTCACACGCAAGTGTACGTGGTCGTTGTTGTTGTGGCAAGTTAACCAAGTTAAATATCGAACACAGGGAAACGATGCGATATCAAGCAAGCATTGAATGTTTACAAAAGGCTAATAGCTAGGAAAGCAAGAAAGCAATCATGTTTTCTATCTACTTCACAAAGCAAAGTAAAAACTAACTATCACCTCAAAGAAGTGAGCAAATGTGAAGTGTACATGGAAGTAATCCTACTATGGTTCCTCTAGTGTCCTATCCATCCTAGCATGCAAAAGGTCTTTTGGTGTCTTAGTCAAGTCAACTAGTGTCTAGATCTCTCTACAACACAAGGTAAATGCTCTATTAGATGTCTAGATCTCTCTATAACTTCCAACACTCCAATTAAGAGGTCTAGGCTAACATGCAATTCTCATTGGTCATACAAGCCAAATATCAAACACTTGGTATGCATAAAGTTCTTATAGCTCAATTATCATTTCATTGCTAAAACATATAAGCCATACATTCCAATTAAACATCCCAAGCATTCATACAAGTCATTAATAAGAGAACTAATCTATCAAGATCACTAATTCATGCATAGGATTAACAAGAGACTAAATTCTCATAGTATTCATACAACCATTCAACAAGGATATTAGCCCATGGCTAATTGGAAATGAAAATCAACAATTAAGCTATAGACAAACATAATTAACACTAATATGAAATGAAATACAAGAAATCTTACCAATTGTTGGAGAATTGAAAGACAAGCATCAAACCTTGAAAAGCTATCTTCTAATCCGGTATGCAAAATACAAAATTGAACCATACAATTGTAGCTTGAATCGAGAGAAGAATGCAGGAACAAACGGATCAGAAATCCGACGGACGGATCAAAAGTTATGGAAGAAAGAAGATTGAATCTAACTAAGAACACACTAAGTACCTACCTAATTCTCTCTCTAAACTAATCTAAGAACTTGGAATAATGATGGAATGCTTGAAAATCTGATCCTTGAGGTATTTATAGTGCCCACAATGTTTAGTCCAAAGTGTCCTTCATTAAACGCACGAAAATATGAAAATAGCCCTGAAAATCTGAATTTCTGACCTGCTGCCTACCACAAGCATGGGTGCTGCCTACCTAGGTAGGCACCCAGGTCGCGCGAAGTGCAACGCTGCCGACCACAAGCATGGGTGCTGCCTACCTAGGTCGGCACCCAGGTCGTGCGGTGCCTCCGCTGCCGAGTCAGTAGCTAGGCGCGCGACTTCAGTGGACGTGCTGCCTAGCGAGGGGGTTCGGCTGCCGATCAAGACACTTAGTGTCGGTCGATGCGCGACTTCCTCATTTTTGTCATATCTTGAGTTCTAGAGCTCCGATTGACTCGATTCTTTTTGGTTTGCGACCCTCTCTTCAAGATATTCAAAATGGAACATCAATTGCACCAATTGGCTGAACTCCAGAGTTTAGGACTTTTCTCGATCTTGCTTGTTTCTTCCTCGTTTTGCTCGTTTTCACCTACAATCACAACTTTCTAGCCAAAAAGGGTTAAATGCACAAAGTATATCATTTTAGGGTCAAATATGAACATAAGCATGTCAAAACCATATAAAAACGGATGCAAAAAGATGCAATTATGACCCTAATCACTGTGAGAGTTGTTGGTGTTTGTTGTAGAATTGGGATTATTGTTGAATTGGTGTTTGTTACATTTTGAAGAATTTGACATAAAACATTTCATTGTATTTTAGTTTGAGAATCTTGGGAGACAAGAGAGGAAGAATTGGATAGGTTTTAGAATAAGAATTTATTCCAATGATCCCCTAACAATGGCCTAGGGATTAAATATTCATTTTTTTCACATATACATAAATGAAACAAATTTAAAATCTATACAAGCCAAATCATTCAATTATATTCATATCCGTCATTTTGCTCCCCAAAATTTTAATTTAACTATATTGAATTGCTCTGCAAAGCACAAATTTGAAAGAATAAAAAATTAAGAGAGAATCTGTCAAGCATCCAGGACATTTTTCTTGTTAAAACAAATGAGTTGTCACATAAGGAATATAAAGTGCTCGTTCCATCTATTCAAAACATCACTACAATTACATCAATTTAAAAACAAGTTGATTTCCAGGCACAACCATAGCGAGATCTCGTTCAGATACATTAAAATGGCATCGCAAACCAAGCTTTGCTCATGTATTGCAAGAAAGAGTATGCCCACTTCATAGAACTTCTGTAATGCCAATTGCTGAATACATCACCTCTGAACAGGTGGCACAACACCCCTACCAGGTGAAGCTCCACAGCCAGCAGCCCGAGCCTGTCATTCAGAAAATAGAATACCAGCGAATCAATTTACTGGATTCAAAATAAGACTCGATGATATGGGGCCTTTGGGGACCGACTTATCATTATTCATTAAGCTAATTAAACACATGAAAAAGATATGTACAATTGATCCATCCAAACCAAAGGTTCTTGCACCAACATCAAATGTTGATATCACATAAAAGGTCATTAACTAAGACAGAGAAACCAACTTACTCTTGCTCTCATTGCAACAGCACGTCCACGCCCTTACTCCAAGTGATGAGCCCTTTCCCTTCACAATACATAAGGTAATTGAATGATCAGCAAATGAATAGACATAAAGCCAAAAGGAAAAAAACAAACTTAGGTGCAACAGTTTAGTACCTTAATTCTAGATTCTAAACGGTTAACATGGGAGCATTCTTAAGCATGTCAGGGATGACCATGAACCTGGTAAAATTTATCATTAGCATTAGAGCAAAATTGGCTCATATATATAACTCATAATGGGGTGATGATTACACACCTGACTTTGCTGCCTCTAATGAAAACATGCTCAAGTAATGAAACCTTCCCATCATGTTAAACATTGATTAATAAAAATTTAAAGTAGAATGAAAATAACTTGGTCATTATCATCAATCCAAAAATACAGAAATTCAAGCGAGCATGGCACTTGTTCTTGTCCATTAACACATTCTGTTGTATAGACAAGAATCTACATAAAATAATATTGTTGTTACTTGATGACTGAACTGAGAACACTAACTTCATTCTACTGGTAGCATAGAATCATTAACTTAGTCTTCAGTCTAACAATTACATATATAACTATTCTAAGATTACATCGAACTGAAAGAGAAGAAACAAAAGAAAATATATATTAGCCACTTCAAATCTTCTTCCTCAGGCTTCAAATGTTTGAAAGATAAGCCTGAATTATATCCAACCACATTGAAGGATATTATACCAATGCCAATGTACACATAATGGTATAATATACCACTGTTATTTCACTGCATGTTGTAATGTACTATTCTTCAATTCGTTATACTATTCTGATATTTGAAGACGCTACTCAGAACATCTTCTGTGCTCATCTTCTACGAATGAAATAGCTCTCATTACACAGTTAAATTTCAGTGCAAGGAAGAGCTCCACATCATTTGTGAAGTACATAAATTAATATTGGTTGTGATAGTCAAGTGGTAAAATTTCTGAGAATGTCATACAAATTTGTGAAAAAGTATATACAAACATCAGCTATAATTGTCATTGGTATAATAATGGATTCAACAAAAAAAAAAAATTACAATTTGTTGGAACAAATGGATTCAACACCAACTACATTAATTCAATCCACATTCTTGTAATCACAACAACAGTCCTCCACAAATCCATGGTATTTAACCATCTCCTACAAAGAAGGAACTTCACAAATTCTCTTTTATGATTGACAAATCTTCATCATTACATCTACATTATCAATTATAAGCATTAATTTTGTATTACTAAAAAATGTGCATAATTTTGAATTACTACACATCTTTTAATAGACCCTCGGAATTCCAAGACCTAACCACCGCGCACAGGAATCTAAAATAATTGGAATATAACCTATTAATTAACAAAAAATGAAAAAAATCGAGCAAATTTAGAGATAAAAATGGATTTACCAGACATAGTGCAGAGATTTGAGGATGGACAGCAGAGATTTAGATATAAAGTTAGTTTATATTTTCTTGCAAACACCACCCTCAGGCCTCAACGGGTGCAATTTGTAAGGAATGAGTAACATGACTAAACCTTAAAAGTAGTTAACATTAGCGTACCTGGGCTGCTTCAATCTCTGAGTCTTGTTTTTGGATGACGATGGATAAGGGCCGCAGCATGCATAGGAAAAATAAATTTGACTTCTGGAAGAATTGTGAAACCATGTCAGTGAGTAGCACAACATGCTAGGCTATACGAGTTTGGATTTAATCATCAACAAGAATTTATATGACCATTCTCTGAGAAAGATCAATCTTGTAAAATAACCTTAATGAAAGTATTTGTCTCATTTTATGCAATCCTTTACTTGAAGGCCAGCACATCAATGAATTCTGTATCGATCTGCAAAAGAATTCCATCTCTCTTCGGACACAGAACAGTAAAAGATAAAAATTACATGCATCAATTCATTCACCATTTAGCAACTGCTTATTCAAAACAGACAATGCGCGACAAACCCAAACCCAATGTAGAAACCATCGCAACGAATCATCCAGTATAAAAAAAAATCACTGCTTATTCAAAAAAAACCAAACCCTAATCGCCCATCACCACCGTCGCCTTAGTGTTTTTGTTTATGTTGAATTAGAAAATCGCAACTCAATCGGCCAATAATTTATATGGACAGGAAACTTACCGGTTAGGGTTAAGCCGTACAATGCTGAACCTCCTCGCCTCCCTTCTCACGCACTTATTTTGAAATTCCGCCCACATGTAGATTTAATAAATTGGTCTCCCTTTTACCCAATGCACAATTTTCTATTACCCACTGGAATAGAGTAGCCCAGTAATAGACTTTGAATGTCTCAGTTGCTTTTCCTTGCTTTATTACTGTTAACTAATACTACCATTATCTTTTGTGTTTAGACTTACATGAAATACGTAAAAGTTTTTTAGACTCACTTTTACTTTGAGTGGTAGCTTTCGATTGGAATGTGTTTCCCCTATAATTTTCATCCATATTTTTTTGTGTGTAGGTTTTATATGAAAAATAGTTTATTATAAGATTATTATTAAACTATTTTAAAATATTAAATATTTAATCAAATGTATTAAAATATTTATAAGATGTATAAAAAATTGAGATCAATAAAATCTATAACAATTATAACATAATATCATTGACCTCAACTTTTAATACATCTGATGAAATTTCTGATACTCCTAAATAAATATTTAATACTTTAAAATTAATTCATGATAAACATATCATAATCGTTTTTATATAAAACTTAATCATCTTTTATTAGGCAAATGAAACGAATTTATATAGTCCACTAATCCCCAACAAATTAGTGACGAAAACCTTTGGTAGGGTTAATTGGTCTTGTATAATGTACAATTGACTTTAAACAATCACTTAGAATAGTTTTGTATAAAACAATAATATTGACAAAGTAATTCATTTTAATAATATGACTAATATTATTATCTAAAATACACATAAATATAAATTAATTGTACGATAAAAATAATTTACATACAAATTATGTTTGAGTGGACAAATCCATTATCGTTTATCGTGAATATGTTGCAGATAAATAGATACTAATTATTAAAGCGTACAACAATCATAAATTTGTTCTTATCATGAATACATATTTCAATTATTATTCCAACTCATACTTTTTAATTTAAAAATTTAAACGCAGATTCTACCTAAGAAATTATACCCCTAATTTAAAAAGATACAATTAATTATAACGTAATTAAAATATGTATACAAACTTTATTTCAAGTTAATTACAATTTTAGACATTCTTTATTTTTTTTATAAATTTGCAATTTGTAATCAATTATTTTTAAGTTTTTGTGAGATATCTTGTTTCATATAAACTATTAATATGTTGTATTCATTTTATTTACTATTTATTTAGTGATTGATTTTATGTAAAAATTTATTCACTTTAGATATTTTGTTTTTAAAACTTTGAATACTAAATAATACTATACTATTTATGCGATTTCTCTTTTTATTATTTATTGTTCGGATCTCAAATTTCAAATTTTGAAATCTGTCAATCAAAATCAATTATGAGAATTTTAACAATATTTTTCATATTCTTTCTAATAATGTTCAACAGTATGTAACTCAATAATGTAACTTTTCTGTTTCAAAAAATTAAAATTAAAATTAAAATTTTTATGTAGCTACTATTAATATATAGAAGATATTTATTCCTTACCATACATCAATAATAATAGTACCAATTTTTGACAATTAGTAACATATGGTATATTATTTTTTTTATAAAATAATAATTTTAGGATACACAAAATGCACGTCTCTATCCATTTTAAAACCCTTTGTCGAAAAAATGACAAAATAATAGTAATAATATTTAAATTAACCAAAACGACACCGTGGAGGGAGTCATTGGTATCATCCCACACGTGTGAAAAGGAAGTCACGTGACACAGATATATAACCCCACCCCACATTTTCTATTACCAACAAAAAATTGCAAAAAAAGCCAAAAATAAAAAAATAAATAAAAAAAAAGGTCCCCCTGCAAAGCCCAAAGCAATGGGTAAGGTAGCAACTGCGGAGATGATGCGCAAGAAGAAGAAGAAAGGCCGACCTTCGAAGAACCCAATTCCCTCTCCAGTCCTCAATAAACCCATTAGTCTTGGCCCTAACCCCATCATTTACCGCCGATCCAATCGCCGGAATCCCAAATTTAGGAATTCTCAGCCGCCGTCAATTGGGGACGGCGACGACGACGATGAGAGGGAGGAGAAGAAGGTCAAGCTCGTTGGTCGCTTGCCTGAGTTGGAAGAGAACAAAAGAGTTGATCAGAAGAACGAGCGGCATTCTCGAGACAGCGATTCCGCGTCGGAGTCGGGCTCTGATTCCGGCCCAGAGTCAGAGGATCGGGAAACGCGTGCGAAGAAACGCAAGATCAATGCCGTTGATCGCGGATCTGACGACGTCGTTTCTGTTCAGGTAGAAAATTTGTGGTCTGAATTTTGGGAATTGAGGGGGAATTGGATGTGGGTTCGTTTGAATTTTGGTGGAGAAATTGAATTTTTATATTAGTTGTTCGAGTTCCGGCGATTCTGTCACGGAATTGAATTTTCTCTATTTTGGGAATATTGGAATTCGGCTTTTTGAGAAAAAAAATTTTTGCGGGGGTTTTCTCTTTGTGGATGTTATTTGAAGGGGGGTTTTGGGATTTCGCGCGGAAAAAGATTTTGCTCTTTTCTCTGGATGCTCTGACTTCTGAAGATCTGGAGTGGGGTGCTGTGTGTTTTGACCCAGTCAATATCTGTATCAATGCTTTGTTGAAAAAATAAAATATGAGTATTTATTTCCCTTTTCCCTTGTAAAGAAATCCTCTGTTTTTGCATGAATTTATTTTTAAATTGTTTCCATATATTAATACACGTGCATGAATTTATTTCTATGGATTAGTGTTGTTAATTTTTACTGGATGTTTTAGTATGTAGACCATATATTCTAAGAGCAATTGTGTGTGTATATATATATATATATATATATAATTGTGTGGTCTTTTATTTAAAGAACTGGGCCTTGAAAAAGGTCAAGGTTTGTCTTTACTGTGAATTGATTATTTTCCTCCGAGTTACAGTACTCGTGTTATTTTCTTAGATGTGCCTGCTGTTCATTTACTTCTTTACCTGCTGGCCCTCTTCATTGCCACCTTCATTCATTCTTGATGATTTTATGGACTTAGATGATGATTATTGTGTTGTCAATAATGATGATTTATTGATATCTGCAGGAGAAAAAGGTTGTGAAAGCGACAGACACTCCTGTACCTGGTTCTAATCTCAACCCTTGCTTGATTTTGCAATAAAAAAGAAAATAGATAAACGTTTCAGTTTTGTAAAATTATGAATGGGAATATGTGGTTTAATGTGATTTGGTGATTTTCAATTGAATTTTGTGTGGATAGGGTTGCCATTGGAGTCTGGCCCCACTACGCCTTTGCCAGACAAAAAGTTGTTGGTCTTCATTCTTGACAGGCTTCAAAAGTATGTGTGTCATCCTATATATATGCCTCTTTTTTCATCTCTCTTTATATATTTATTCCCTCTCGCACTGTTGTTCTGAGTTTGGGTTTCCCATGCTCCATTTGACAGTGTTGTTTTCTTGGACTCATGTAAATTGCAGGAAGGACACTTATGGGGTCTTTTCGGAGCCTGTGGATATCAGTGATGTAATGACATGTTCTAAGATACATGATGATACTGTTTTACGTTATTAGTAGCTTATGTGACTGAAGTTAATTTTCTCTGCAGCTGCCTGATTATTTTGATATAGTAGAGAAACCTATGGATTTTGGGACTGTGAGGAAGAAACTTGATGGCAAAGTGTATAAATGTTTGGAAGAATTGGAGGTCAGTTCTGATTTTAAAATTGACAGCAATTTCCTCTTCTTCGTTTGAATTTGTTATAAATGTTGGTGTATATGGGCGAAACAATCTGGAAATGAGGCCCTTCTCATTCTTTTGCAGGTTGCATTACGTCATGAATTCGTTTTTTGGCCTTTAATCTTTGGAAGACAATCCTTAGTCTAGTTTTACAGCTTTGTGGTTATAGATTATGGAGTTGTGACTCATTATCATGATTGTTAATTTGTTTTATTTTATGTTTTTGCTTCAAAAAGTAAATTATTTGAGTATAAGTGGTGTATGGAGGGTCGAATGACATTATTAACATCTTAACAATCTTTTGCTGAAGAAGCTGCAGAATAGATTTAAGGCATCTTGAGTGTGTGATTGTGAATATTTCTGCTGTATGTGACTTGCAGAGCTAGGCCTGATGAAGCTTATCTGGTTGAAAATTTCAATATTGAATTATACTTGCATCTCGTAATTATAAGGATTAAAATGAAAGGAAATATTTAGTGTCAGGGAGGATCGTGGTACTGGAACTTGCTTACCCTCCTTGGTAAGTTCTTGCTAACCTATTTAATCATCAAAGAGTCTATACGTCATCTCGGATGTAGCAACCAATGAAATTATAATTACTAGATGCCCTTTGATTGTATGACATAGTGTTTAATATATGAAAAGTGTCTATGCTTTAATCTCCCTTTGGATCTATGTTTTGAACTTGCAACTGATATCTGATAGTGTTGGTTGATGTTGATTTCATTGGATTATTTAGTTGTTGTGTAGACAAGTTGTGGATATAAGTGCTGATGTTTCTGTTGATTGTGATTCCAGGCTGATGTGTTTTTATTATGTAATAATGCGATGCTTTACAATGCTCGAGATACTATCTACCACCGGCAGGTTAGTATGGTTTTCTTTTACATCTTCCATCAATATATCCACAATCTTCCTTTTCATCTAAATTAAGGGCTACTTTAGGCACGATCTATACTAGATATTGCAAAGAGAGACTTTGAGAATCTGAGGCATGAAGGCGACAATGGTGAACCACAGCCTAAGATTGTTCGGAGAGGCAGGCCACCAAGCAATAAGAACCAGAAGAAGTCTCTTGAGACTTCCCCAATAGATCGTGCAGATCGTGTGCGTCCCGAACCCTCATCAGCTCCAACCCTCACTAATGGAGAAGACAGGGGTACTGGATCTAGCTCTTACAATCTACGAAAGGCACCTGCAGTAAATAGGTTTCGTTCAAGTGACCCATACGTCTCATCTTACCGTCCAAGAAATGGTGAATACTCCGAATGGTTGGCTGATTGGAACGATGAATTTCCAGGTTCATATTTGTGTGTTTTTTGCATCAAATTCTGTCTTTGTCTACAAACTTGTTAACCGTTGCTAACTTGCAGCTTCCATTTTACGGGCTGACATGAAAAACGGGAAGAAACAAATTACGGTTGATGAGACCAAGCGAGATACATATAGACAGTTCCATCCTGCAAACAATTCTCCTTTTTCAACTAATTCTGTCGGAGATGCAAAGCTATTGATACCGGTATGTATAAATCTAATTACGTTCGTAACGTTTCTTGCATGTTTACTTGTGAGATGGTCTCATACATTAGATGGAGCTCCACTTTGATATTTGGGTCTTGCTCTCCTTTAAATTATAATTTAGTTTTGGCTCTATAAGGTTGTAGAGCACATAATGTAGTAACTTGGATCAATCTCCTACAAGTTTTTGCCTGTTTCTCAGTTGAGAGTTTCAGTCGTAGAAACGGAGCTTGATCTCCATCTGTTTGAACTTACAGGTTGGTCTTCAAGAGCCCCTTAGTTATGCTAGAAGCCTAGCTAGGTATGCTGCGAATCTTGGGCCCGTAGCTTGGAAAATTGCAGCCCGGAAAATCGAGTATGTCATACCTCCTGGTGTGCAATACGGGCCAGGCTGGGTGGGTGACAACGGAGAGCCTTCAAAACCAATGTCTTTCTCAAGCGATATATCAAATAGCTCGGCTGCTGATTGTAATTTAACCAGACATGTAACTCCATCAACTTCTGGTTTAAGTCCTGCTGTTGCCTACGGGCCCTCTGAAGCAATGGTTGAAGCTGTTCGAAAACTGAACAGCCAGAACGAACTGGGATTACAAAGTGGTGAAGCTTCATCGTGGAAAGCGACACCATTTCCTCAGGTTCAGCAAAGACTCATGATGTATCAGTCTCAGAGAAACGGGTTTCCTGCAATGATGGGAAACATACCGAGGAACGAGCTATCATATCCATCAGCCATGAACCATGCCATTCAAGAGGAAGCCAAATTGCAGGAAAACTGGAGCAACTTGCAGCAGGGATATCATCCTTCTATGCAAGGCAGAATCGGCTCTGATTTGCATGGAGACGCTAAAATGTGGAGTTTCGGAAATGGAGCTTGGCTGGGAATGCAGAACCGGAGTGCTCAGGTCCCACCGGACCTGAACGTGAGAGTTGGGGCCGGTTCGCCTAGTTCTAGCTTACAGATTGGTTCTCCTCAGCAACCGGACTTGGTGTTGCAGCTCTGATTAAATTTTCAATTTTTGGAAGGGGATAGCACATTTGTGTTGGTCATTAGGAAGGATTCGAAAAAGACCATATTAGGTAAATCAAATCAGAGTTTAGGGAGAGAGCTGTGTACATCTGATGTATCTAATTTTAAGTGGTCATTATCTTAGTTTGAACTACAGATTACTATTAATGTAATATTCAAAACTTTGATTATAGGACTGGAAAAAAAATATTTCATTAGAACTTCTGTTCCTGCGGCCTCTTTATTTTGGAGGGTTACTTTTAGTCGCTAATATACACACAGATTTGCACCCATGAATACTTTTTATTGTTTCTTCTTTGTGCTGGTTATTTATATGTTACTACATAAATTAAACAATAAATTTGTTCAAATAAAAAATTAAATGACAAAAAAAATCACAATTAAATAAAGGGACATTTGGTATGAAATTTTTTCAATGATAATGTGTGTGAGGATAAATATTTTGTAAGTAGAGAGGAGAAAAGATATAATACATAACGTTATTTTTTTTCTTCTAAATAAGTTGAACATTATACCAATTTGATTACACGTCTCTTGTCTTATAATAATTCCCTTTAGTCAATCTCCCTTGCTTTAACCAATAATTTTCCTTTTTATCCATTTTTTTAAATTGGAGCACAACACTAATGATATAACAATCATGAAAATAGATATCCATTTAACATATGTACGGATAAAGATGAAAAATAAAATTTCATTCTTGAAAATTATTTAAATGACAATAGACTGGTAGCTCGCTTTATGAGTGTCTAACCGGTCTAAGCGACACCTAATGCGCATAATGTTTGATCATGGGGATTGCATTACCCATGACAGCTTTGCATATAAGTTGATTTTTGCATCACTAATATAGATGTATATGAATGCTTTGTTTTTTCCATTTCGTTTGGAATTTAGAGTTATCTCCTAAGGTAAAAAAAAATTTCAGGTTATCTCAAATACAATACATGTTATTTTTGTGTTACATTCTAGTTCATTGCGTTACAACAAAAATCTTCTGAAAACAAATAGAGTTGATAAAGTCTTGGAGGGGGGGGAGTAATTCTTTTTGTGATTGTTATAATGCACTACGACATCAGATTAAGCATATGATGCTTAATTTGGAGATTTTTCTATTATGCTGTTGGGTTGTAAGTTGAAGACCTTTTTAGAAGATTTTCAATACACAAAACAAGCGCTTAAATGCTCAAAATCAAAACTGTTTCTGAAGAAAGTTGGGTTAGACCTGCACCAGGAAGAATGGGTGGTGTTGGATTTGTCTTGCGAAACTAATTACAGCAGCAGTGCCTCACACCCTGCAATGGTCTAGTTCGGTTTTGTCTCGACGACTGAACACAAAGTGCCCTACTATTTTGTGTTGATACAGGTTATAAACCCAACTGAAGGTTTGTTTAGATTCGTTGTTGGTCGTGCAAGTAGTCACACCACATCAACAATGCCTTAATGAAAATGTGAAAAGATGGAGGACTATTTTTACACCTCAAATATATCCCAAGATTTTTAATAGAATTAATTGTACATGCTTTAGCTCATTTTCATCGGATCACTCTTATTTATGGTTTGATTCCTATGTCCCCTTTGCTAAAGAAATTATCTTTATTTATTTTACATCTTAAAAATATAAATTTCCTCTTCTCAACGATCGCTATTGATTTTTATTTTTTTTAAAAAAAGTCTTAGTATATCTAGTAATAGGCAAATTTATTAAAATAATCTACTTTTCAAAATAAATTACCAAAGTAAGGAAAGAAATATATTGTTTATGGATTTAAAATCAACCAGTACTCAGAGTATCGATTGGTGACGTGTTTTGGCATCTATTTTACATTAATCTTAGTTGGAATAATCAAACTTATACATTACATAAGTAATGTATGCATAGCTAAGAGCATTCCCAATGCGGACGTATTTCACTCCGCAAACGGTAATTTGCCACTAAACCCCATCCCAACACGTCGTTAAATTCATCTTCAAATTACCATTTGTGAATAGTGTGTGGCAACTGTTCCTCAACGCAAATTATTTTCTTTTTTAAAAAAATTTCTTTTATCTATATTATATATATATATATATTTAATTATTTTATTATGTAATATATTATTTAGGTAAATGTAATATTGTATAGTAATATTAAGTATTAATATTAAATTTATTTATAATATTATGTGACATAAAAAATAAATATTAAAATATAAATAATTGTTGTATTTAAATAAAAATAAAAATTGTAACTAATTAAAAGAAATATCAAATTTAAATAAATGTTACAACATAGCAAATAAAATGATAGAACATAAAAAATATACAACACTAAAACACAATAAGAAATACATGAATAAAATACACAAGCATATTAAATTATAAAATTAATTATATGTAAATAATGATAAAATAATTTTTTTTATTAGAGTATAATGATAAAATAAAATTTGAGTTTTATGATTGGAGGTGATTTTACTGTTGGTGACAAATTTAGTGACAAATAGTTAAATTTGATGGTAAATTTGCCCATTGGGAATGCCCTAATAAATATGTAAACCTCCCAACTTTCTCTCTATTTGGACAAATTAATTTTAAAACATCATTATAAAATAAATTTGCCAAGTTTATATATTTCATATGTTTTTCTGGAGAAAATATTTTGTCCCAAAATATTTATAATTAACTTTTACTTTAAAATTTTACACAATTTATTTTCTAATTTTAAATATAATTTATTTTTGGGCATTAATATTAAGAAGGGTATAAAGATATTGATATAGTATATATGATGTGATGGAGAAAAGTGAAAAAGTAATGAGAATAGTGTAAAAAGTAGAGCTGGTAAATGGGCCGGGTCGGGCCATTTTTCAATCGGGTCTATAAAAATTGAGTCCAGCCCGGCCCAATCTAGCCCACGGGCTAACGGGCCATCCCGGTCCATTTTTTTAAAATAATAGTTTTAAAAATTATACTATAGTTACTGTTGCACTACTATTAACTTATACTTTTACAATCCGCAAACCAACAACACAAATATAAAATAGAACTAACACCACAAATTCAAACATAAATTTAAAAAAAATAATAAAGATCATTACTCATAGTCATAGTGTCCTAATATAATAAAAGTAGTTCATAAGTAGAGAAGAGGAGGAGTCATGTGTTCTTCTATTGGAAATTAGGAAACTAGGGTTTGTTGAATTATGAGGTGTATTGAAAAATCAAAACAGTACATGCCAAAGCCCAAAAGTCTTATAATCCATTATTTTTAATTATGTTATTTTAAAATAAATTTAATTTTATTATTATTAATCATATTATTTTAAAATAAATTTTGGGCTAAACGGGCCAAACGGGCCAGCCCGCGGCCCACCGGACCAAGCCCATTTGGCCCGCCGGGCCAAACGGCTCGATTTTTTTTCGGGCCACTATTTTTCCAGCCCAATCCATACGTCGGGTAGGCTGGGCCGGGCCGAAATTGCCAGCTCTAGTAAAAAGTATTGAAAATAATAACAAAGAAGTGAATAATAGTTTCCTAAAAAGGTAAAAAAGTAAATGAGCAACATATAGTAGGATGAACGAAAATGACAAAGCGAGTAACTTATAGTGAATAGAGAGAGTATATGTATAGGGGTGATTGAGCATTTAGCCGCCCCCTCACTCCATGTGTCAGCTGTGTCAGTAGTTTTTTTTGAAATGTGGGGACTAGGGGTGGCAATGGGGCAGGCCAGGGCGGGTATTTAAATATCCATGCCTGCCCCGCGCCCATGCCCCGCCGCCCCGCCCTGCCCCATGCCCCGCCGTGGGGCAGTACGTATTGCCCCATGCCTGCCCTGCGCGGGGCAGATCCGCCCCGCCCTGCCCCATTCTGACTCATACTTCATATACTAAAATTTAATATATATATATATATATACAAAATTTAGATATATCCATTAAATCATATTCAATATAAATAATGAAAGAAAGTGTAAACCCTAATGAAAGAAAGTATTTTTTTTTATTTATTTATTATATTTTAGATATTAATTATTAATGTTTAGATCATAATTTATAATATCTTATATATAATTTCATATTATATTAGATTAATAATAATAAATAAAAAATATTTGATATTATTATATTTATTTTATATAAAATATAGTATATATATAAATAATATATATTATTTGGTATATAATATGTTGCGGGGTGGGGCGGGGCAGGGCAGGGCAGTAAAATTGTAAACCCATGCCTGCCCTGCCCCATGCGCGGGGCGGGGCAGGTTGCCCCATTCTCAGGACGGGGCGGGGCGGGGCTGACCCATTCAGGGCGGGGCAGATCGGGGCGGCTACGGGGCGTTTTGCCATCCCTAGTGGGGACCACTTTTGATCCTCCTTGTAATATGAAATTTTTTGTGGTCCTTCTTGCAAATATGATGTTACAAGTGATCATGTTTTGTAATTAATCCAAAAATAAATTATGTTTAAAATTAAAAAATAAATTATGTAAAATTTTAAAATAAAAGTCCATTATAAATATTTTGGAACAAAATATTTTCTCCAGAAAAACATATGAAATTATAAATTTGGCAAATTTATTTTTATAGTGATGTTTTAAAATTAATTTGTTCAAATAGAGAGAAAGTTGGGAGGTTTGCATATGTATTAGTTATGCACACATTACTTATGTAATGTATAAGTTTGATTATTCCAACTAAGACTAATGTAAATTTTAGTTTGAGTTAATTTGATGTTAAAATATTAATATTATACATATTAAGTTAAGAATTAAATATCTTCAAATAATAATAGTTAATTATCCGTTAAAATATGACATTTTATATTTTAATTTTTATTTTATCTTCTAAATCATTTATTAATATTATTTATGATATATTAAGCAGTATTTATATATAATATCCGTCCCACTATAAGTTGTTCATGTTGTCATTTTCGTCTGTCCCACTATATGTTGCTCATTGTTTTTTTTTACCTTTTTTGGAAACTAATATTCACTTCTTTATTATTATTTTCAATACTTTTTACATTATTTTCATTATTGTTTCATTCTTCTCCGTCACATCACTTATATTTTTTCACTTTTCTATCACATCACTTATATTTTTTCATTTTTTCCATCACATCACTTATACTTTTTCAATTTTACCTTAAATCGTGTGCCCAAAAGCAACGAGCAACTTATAGCGGGACGGATGAAGTAATTTTTAACATATAAATAATACTATGTCCTAATATCAACATCAACTAAAATTTTATAAAGTAAATCCTTAATTGTTATATGGCCTGACACCCCTCCCCTACCCCTTGGCAAATTGTAAATAAATATTTGAAGGCAAACCTACCATACACAACATAACCCATGTGAAGAGTGATTTCATGGTCTCCTCCAATCGGCTTCTGGAGAACCGACTGGACATAGTATGCGAAATATGAAATAGATTCCAAAACACGTTACCGATTGATTTTAAATCCATAAACAATATATTTCTATCCCTACTTTGGTAATTTGTTTTAAAAAGTACATTATTTTAATAAATTTGCCTCTAGTAATAGTATTTCGTTTCATGTGCTTTTATTGAAATTTTCAGTAAAAATGATTTTAAAAAAATTATAGATACTAAAAAATATAGTTAAAATTTCAAAAGTAGGGCCCACCAAATTTATATTCAGATTATGTCATTTAGCCTTATATCGACAACCGGAACTTTTGTCACTATCTACCCAAATAATAAATTGGATTTCTAATAATAAGAAAATAAATTTATTTTATATATTCCTTATGTTGGATTTTGATAGAATAATGACGACCTTTTCTAACTCTTGTTGCAGGCAAAATATTTTAAATTTAAAAGTTTGTATTTATGATTCATAATCAAACAAAATCTGTACAGATGATCCATGAATTTTGGCTTCTTCTTATTTTTTATGACACATGTTTATAAATATATATATATATATATATATATATATTTAAGTATAATGTATTTAATATATATGTAACATCTGGAGACTACGAGTTTATATATATATTAAAGTTGTTTTAAGTATATATTTGATATAATGTAACATCCCAATTCCAAAAAAAAAAATTAAGATTCACAAATCTAATTTTAGTTATATAAAAATATTTTTTAATGTTATTTAATTTCAAAAAATAAAGAAATTTATATGATGCAGCAGCATAATTCGGGATAGAGATTTTTTAGGTCCCATAACGTTTGTCTTTTTCCAAATACGTCACAATAAAGTTAATTTATCAAATTACGTCCCAAATGTCTATTAAATATACAATTTACGTCTCAATAAAGTTTATTTATCCAATTGCGTCCCAAATGTCTATTAAGTTTACAATTTACGTCTCAAATCTCACCGGATTTAACCGGAGTAAGCAAAACGACGTCGTTTTGGCCCCATGTGCCGATCACGTGCCATTTAAATTGGGGCTTTCCGGCGTGTTGGTGACATGGAATTTATTTTTAAATTTTCAAATAATTTTTTGCCAAAATAAAACATTTTACGCCTCCAAAAGAAATACAATGTTCTTCTACAATGAAATATTTTTGGGGAAGAAGAAATGCTGATACGAGGAGCCTCAAGTGCAATGGAGTTCTTCTTATACAATTGAATTATTTGGGGAAGAAGAAGATGAGATTCCTTTTAAATTAGGAAAATTTTTGTTCTTTAATTATTCATTTTTATTACTTATTAGAAAATGGGGTGGAAATCCATTAAATCATTTTGGCAAAAAATTATTTAAAAATTTAAAAATAAATTACATGTCATTAGCACGCCGGAAAACCCAATCTAAATGGCACGTGATCGGCACATGGGGGTCAAAACGACGTCGTTTTGCTTACTCCGGCAAGATTTGGGACGTAAATTGTATAGTTAATAGATATTTGAGACGTAATTGGATAAATTAACTTTATTGGGACGTAAATTATATACTTAATAGACATTTGGGACGTAATTTGATAAATTAACTTTATTGGAATGTATTTGGAAAAAAGCAAAAGTTATGGGACCTAAAAAATCTCTATCCCAGCATAATTCGATATAACGAATATCATTCATCCAAACAACTTTGAATTCGAAATTAATGTTGAATTAGAAATTACTGTTTATTTTTTTATTACTATATTGTTGTCATTCACCAAATTAAATTTGAATATTTAAATATAAATACAAGTTGCCTCAATCTAAACAGCCAGAAAACAATTTTATTTAATAAATTTGGCAAAAAATGTATTTGCTCAATATTACTTAATTAGTAAATAAAACTCTTGTGCATAAAGTACACTGTGTAATTTAATTGTATTTAAAAAGCTGCTAATGTTGTCACAGAAAAATTATCCTTTTTATTATGAAAAGTTATTCTTATTATTACTAAAAATTTATCCATTATCAAACTGTAGTATGAGTAACTTTTCAATGAAAATAAGGATAATTTTTCAGTAATGATAAGAGTAATTTAAAAAATATACAAGTGAATTGCACAATATACCTGATGCATATAAAACTAAATGTAGGAGGTGTCTAAGGGAGCTTATAAGTTCTTTAAAATACCTTATAAGATGTTTTATGAGCTTATAAAATATCTCAGAGTATTTGGTAAAATAGCTTATAAGATTTTAAAATAAGCTTCTTATATCTTATAAGTTGTAAAAAAAATAAAAAAGTTATAACTTATTTGTCTCAACACCTCCACCCCCAACCACCCGCCGCATTCCGGACCCTTCCACCACTTTACAACCCTTATCTCAACATAAAAAAATAATTAAATATATTTTCTATTAAAATAATTTTTGATCGAAATAATGACCCATACAAAATAAATATTAACAACTTTAATGAAGATTACAAGAATTATCTAAAACGGATAATATAACATACAACAGATTTGAATTAGGGAAAGTAATGAAAACATAAACCACTAAACCCTACAATTAAAACAAGTGAACTCAAATAAAAAAAAAGAGATACATAAATTGAAAAAGCTTGAAAATACTCTAGTATGAAGGGAAGAGGGGGTCGATTGGGAAAGTTCCATTAAGTGACTGGATAGACCCAAACTCCCAATTAGATTTTTAAATTTATTATTTGTAAACGATTATAATTGTCTTATTTTATGTGTATGCATATATTTTCTAATATTTTATATGACACATTTTATTTTTAAATATATAAATTAATTAAAAAAATCACAATACCATTTAATTGAGTTGAAAAAATTAATTTTATGTTTAATAATATGTTACATAAATTATTAAATATATAAACGTATTAAATTAATTTTAAAAAATAATATAATATAAAATGTTATTGTTGAAGAATATTTTTAATATAAAACGTTCTATACTCTAAAATAAAGAATTAGAGTACTCCAAAATAGAGAGTATTATTGGAGATGACCTGACATCACATGTCCATGACAAAGTCTTGGAGAAATGAATGGTAAAATTTAAGGAGGGAGAGTTATATTCAAATTCAATAGTTGAGATGTGGAAGAGGAATTAAGTCATAAAATAAATTAAATTACCATAACATCCCCTTTATTTATTTCCAAAAAGACATTCGAAATTTTCCTGGCCTAGAAAACCAATGTCAATTATATTGCGCCTACTTTTATAAAAATAAAAAATGTAAGAATCATACCACTGTCACAATAATTTATTTTGGGTAGGTTTTATATAAAAATAAATTTATAATATAAAATACCTTTTAAATTTATTTTATGAATTACTATTTAATTATGCGTACTATTGGCCAAATTTTGTTACTCTTGTTTAATATTTAATAATATAAAATTTAAACACATAATTGACAACTCTCTGTGTTATATATTATTTTTATATTTATGTCCTTTGACATTAAACATTAAAATTAAATTATTTCTCATTTATAGTTGTAGTATTTCTTTAGCCATATAAAATTTTGCAACAACTATTAAGTAGTATTAAATTTACAAAACGGACTGATTAATTATCAAAACATTGAAAATTTAAAAGGAAATAACAATTGTTTGAATCTAAGCGATTTCATTACTACATTAATAATTATTGCATTAAATGTATGCTAAGTATATGGTGCTAAATAAATTTTGTAAATAGTTATTATGAATTTATGAGGAAGTTTTCTTTCAACTACGAATATATATATATATATATATATATATATATATATATATATATATGTGTGTGTGTGTGTGTGTGTGTACGTCCTTTCATATTCACAATAAATAAATTGGTAAATGAGAAAATGACACTTTTGGTCCCATCAATCATGGGGGTTCACAATTTTGGTCCCATAACTTACACATTTAGTCTCAAATTGCAAATTTTAAACACATTTACTCTCAACATTAGTCAGCTGTTAGTTAACTATTGACACTTTTAGTCCCAACAATAAAAATATAACATTTGACATCCAAAGTGCTAAATGGCTTGTACCCCTGATTTTAGGAGGGAAGAGGCCAAAAGATCCTATTTAAAGCTACAAGGATGAAAATATCCCCGATATATCCATTTCCCGTAGGCACCGATATCGTAATTGGTAGAAACGATATTTTCATAATACTCATTTAAAAAAAATTGATAATTAAATATCGGTTTGTAATATTAATATTGTTTATTTTTTCCATAAATTAGACTAAATATCATTAAATATTGAGAAAATATCGATGAATTTCGAAAGAAATAAAAAAAATAGTGTGTATGTATAAACTTATTACAACTGTAAAATTTATTCTAATTCTTTTGTTAAATTTATGTATTATATTGTTATTCTAGTTTTTTTTAAAAATTTACTGATATTGATATATTCGTCGAGATTTTCAGAAATTTAAGACCTCAATATTTTCATCGATACCGATATTTTCAATCTTGCATATCGAAGAAGGAAATAAGCAAAGTTAGGTTGTTTCATACTTGTCCCAACTCCATTAGTGATATTGGATGTAACTTTTTTGTTTGGACCGATGAACATTAAATTGTTTGGGTCAAACCATAATCTTAAATCTTCCACACCAAACATTAAACATTCTTATTTTTCTTCCCTTGTCTTTTTCACAACAGCAACAACCTCCACTAAGGTAGACTAATGATAAATTTATTAACTCTTGAAATCAGAACCCGCATTCCATTTGGGACTAAATGTGTTCAAAATTTACAATTTGGGACTAAATGTGTAATTTATGGAACCAAAAGTGTCATTTCTCGAAAACGGAAAAAAAATAACTAACGCCCACGTGAGAGGCACATGACATATTCCGTTAAGTTTTAACGGGCTTGGGACTAAATGTGTGAAAATAATGAATTTTGGGACTAAATGTGTTTAAAATTTGCAATTTGGGACTAAATGTGTAAGTTATGGGACCAAAATCGTGCACCCCGTGGTTGATGGGATCAAAAATGTCATTTTCTCATTTGTAAACATATTATATTCATCCGTTCCAATATTATTTGCACATACAAAAAAATAAAAATATTTGGAAGGTGATGGTAATCAAAGTCATAGTGTATTTTTGGAATAACTCTACTATGACTTTGATTCTAAAAAATTAAGAAATCTACCATAATTAAGCTATTTGAGAACTATGACTTTAATTTCATATCATTTCTACTTACAATTATACCAATATATATATATATATATATATATATATATATATATATATATATATACACATATTTATAAAAAAATACACATATTTATTCATATGTTATTATTTTATTAAAAAAATATCTTTTTCTTAAAATAGTGTCCAATTAATATGCGCGCATAAAAAATGGAGAAAGAAATAACTAAAAGTAATATAAATATATAATTGCACAATAAAATTAATTTAGATAAGACTTTGTTTTGTGAGGGCATATACATAATCGTATCTGTTTACACTACAAAAAATTCGCGATTTACCGACCGAAAAATGGTCGCTAATTAGATATACCGACCGAAAACGGTGGTCGGTAAAACTGTGGTCGCTAATATTTAGCGACCGCCTAAACGGTCGGTATTTCGTCGCTAAAAGATCCGGGTGTTGATCCATTTTGGGATTTTACCGACCGTCTAATCGGTCGGTAAATATATAATTACCGACCGATATAACGGTCGCAAAATTTAATGTATATAATTTTTATAATTTTTTTCTATTTGGCGACCGCTTAATTCGGTCGCTAATTAATGCTTATATTTTTTAATTTTTTTTATTTGGCGACCGTCTGATCGGTCGGTAAATATATAATTACCGACTCAGCAGGGCTCGAACCACTTGGTCAAGACCCCAATTTGTTAGCACATGCACTCAGATTTAATACCCCAAATTCGCGCCTGTGAGGGGTCGAACACGCGACCTCTGGGCGTCTCAGAGGTGGCGTGACCACTCGGACACTTGTCATTATTGTTCATTTTTATGCAATTAATTGTATATAACTCCAAATTGAGTCACGTTTTTTTTAAAATGCTTCTAATTAAATGAGTATTGTTTCTACTTTATTTATGTATATATATATTTCATTAAATATTATAATGTTAAAAATTCATTATTTAATATTACGAAAATTTATTAATTTGTTCATATTTTTGCAATTAATTGTATTTAACTCCAAATTGAGTCACGTTTTTTTTAAATGCTTCTAATTAAATGAGTATTGTTTCTACTTTATTTATGTATATATATATTTTTTCATTAAATATTATAATGTTACAAATTTATTATTTAATATTATGAAAATTTATTAATTTGTTCATTTTTTGCAATTAATTGTATTTAACTCCAAATTTTGGAGTTACGTTTTTTTTAAATGTTCACTTTCTTTTGGATTTTTTTTAATTACCTCATCAAAATAATTTCTTTTTTGTTTCTAATTTGTTTATTTTAATATTTTTCAATAAATATTTATAACCATTTGAAACTAGTTATTTTATACTACTAAAATTTAAACATTCAACATAATTTAAACATTCAACATAAAATTACTCAACATTCGATATAAAAACATCCAAAATAAATAAAATTCATAGTTCAACAAAAAAAAAACTACTCTGAGGAGGAATTAAAGTTGTTGTCGTCACCAAGATCGACCGCCTCCTCATCCTCATCCTCATCATCCTCAGGTTCTTCTGGTGGAAGCTCAGGAAATTTTGGGACCGTCCAACCCATCGTTCTCGAGGCATTCTCAACCCAAGCCTTCATCATTTTTGCCAAGTCCTCCGTTTGCTTCATCATATCCTTCATCTGCTTATCCTTTGTCTGATATTTCTCCAATATCTTTCTCACATCGGAGAGTTGACTTTCTACATCGGAGGAGGGGTAAGAGTTGAGGGAATAGGAAGAGCTCCCCTTCAAGGATATGCGGACAGCCTTACTGGGACTGCCCAATCCTATATACTTTCCCTTCTTCGGTTTGACCAAATTCAGAAAAATTTGGTCCTCGTCAACAGGGGCGGGGGAAGGATTCTCCGGGGTGGGTGCCGACGCCGTCTGAGCCTCTTCGAGGGCCTGCCTCATCTGATTCTGAAATTAAACAATAATCATAATTATTATTTAATATTAATTAGTATAATTCATAAAATGATTAATTAGAACATAAATTATAATAAAATACATACGTGAAGCTCGGTGATGCGGCCATAAGTGGACTGTCCACCCTCCCCAACCGGGTGAGCAAAATGCATCTGCTCAATGAGGGTGGGCTTCCATCCATAAGCATTCTCCTGTACAAAAAAAAAAACTTTTTTAATAAAGTAAAATTAATAAATTTAAATGTGAGTAAATTAAAAAATTAATTAAATACTTACAAAAGCGAGAGCATGCTCGTAAATCGTCCGGGAGCCTGCTCGATGTATCGCTATGCCTTGTCCGGTGGGGTCGCTCATCCTATTTCTTCTGGCCGCCTCGGCCCTCGCAATATGCTTCGGATCTAGCCAATACTGGACTAGTCCCTCCCAGATATTGCGGCCCTCTTCGTCCGTCCCCATATTTTGATTGATCCCCTGTTTCGCCCACTTGTCTTTGAACTCGAAGACCAAGTCTTTCATGCGGCCCTGCGCTTTTTCGTTGAATAGAGTACGCACCGCATCCTCGTGTCGCGGTTCCCACACGCAGAGCTTCCGCAATAAATTAAATTAAATAATAAATTTAATATTAAATAAAATTAATAATATATATATATACCTTATACTCGTCAAAAAATGTTTTCCTTTTGGAAGCGGGAACTTTAGACCACGATCCGACTCCATAAGGCCATACAACACTTCTCAGTGCAGAAGTGACCAACCCAGAAGCCTTATTACTCGGAATCAAGCTGCATAAATAATTACGTATTAATATTATAAAACAATTAAGTATTAATATTATAAAAAAACTTACATTCCGTCAGACGGCTTTATTGGTTGTCGAGTATCTACTAAAGGATGCTGTCGGCTTTGTTTTTGTGAAATGATTCTGTGAAACGAAGGAGTTAAAATCTGATATTAAATTTAGCGACCGCCAAAGCGGTCGCTAAATAAAATTAGGGCTTGCCACGTGTCCTCCACCGACTAAGTCCGTTAATTAGTCAAAGTTATTAATTAGCGACCGCCAAAGCGGTCGCTAAATAAAAATCAATTTTTTTTGCCGCGAACTTTAGGCGGTTATGCTATTATTAATTTATAATTAAATTTATTTATATAGCGACCGCTTTGGCGGTCGCTAATTTAAGAAAAATATATTTAGCGACCGTTTTGGATGCTTCAATGTGTGTTGTATTTCCAATATTACGTTTCAAGTTGTGCAGATACCTAAATACAAAAACATTCAATTGATCAATATTTAATATAATTAACAAAAAACTTTAGAATAATAATACTTACCTCTCGAAAGGGTACATCCACCTATACTGCACTGGACCACCGTGTAAAGCTTCATACGGTAAATGAACATGTAAGTGCTCCATCGAGTCAAAGAAACTGGGTGGAAAAAATTGTTCTAACTTGCACAGTATAACAGGGATGTCTATATCCAAACGCTGCATGTCGTCCACTGTAATCATTGAGGAAGTTAAGTCTCTGAAAAATAGACTTAATTCTGTGATCACACTCCACTGTCTCTACTCCCGTATACCACAAATATAACAACTCTTTAATCAGTGGCTGAAGGTAGACATCTAGGTTTTGCTTAGGATTCTGAGGACCAGGCACCAAGACAGTGAGAAATATGTGTTGAGGCTTCATGCACAACCAAGGAGGTAGATTGTACGGAGTCAGTAACACAGGCCACAATGAATACTTCTTCCGGTGCATACCGAATGGAGCAAATCCGTCTGTGCACAGGCCAAGCCTCACATTTCTCTTCTCACTCGCAAAATCTGGAAACTCTCTATCAAGATGTCTCCACGCATTAGAGTCTGCAGGATGACACATCTCTCCGGAATTCTCATCAGAACACTCCTCAGCATGCCATCTCATGTCTTTTGCAGTGGCACTCGACTGATAAAACCTCTCTAGACGAGGAGTCATGGGAAGATAATACATAGACTTGAAAGATGTCTTCTTCCTACGATCTGAGGGTTTGAACCTAGGGTAGTTGCACATCCTGCACTGATCGATGCTCTAGTCGTCGCCCCAAAATAGCATGCAACAGTTGGTACAACAATCAATCTTCTCAAATGGTAAACCCATATCCTTCAAGAGCCTCTTACTTTGATAGAAATTTTTTGGCGCTGTGTTCTCTTTAGGTAGGGCCCGTTTGAACAACTTTGCAAATTGATTGTACACTTTCTGACTCATTTTGCCTTCAGTTTTGATGGACAACATCTGAGCATTGAATGATAATTGTGTCTCAGTATCACAACCAGGAAACAACTTCTGATCGACAGATTTAAGCATCTCAAAAAATCTCTGCGAACGAGGATTTGGTTCCTCTTCCATGTGGTGACCACCCAAACCAGACTCATCAATCATCGTATGATAGCTTTGGAATTCATCCACCGGTGTCTCAGAGCATGGAGTAGGCGAATCACGGCTCGAACCACCAATCTCAAATCTCTCACCTCCACTACTACAAAACTGATCATAGAAGGCAACCACTGTTTCAAGATTATAATTCCACCGGGTTTCGCCATGTACGGTCCAATTGTAATAGTATGGAGTAAAACCAGACATCACGAGATGAGTTAGAACCTCATCAATGCTAAAAAATCTCTTGTTACCGCACTTTTTTTTTTGAACAAGGACATCTAATCTGGCCATACCTATCCATACAGTGTGGATTAAGAGAGGCAAACTTAGTAAACTCATGAATGTTCTTGTAAAATTCAGGGTTGATCGATCCTTGTATCAGACGAGGCATTTCATACATCCAACGAAGATCAGAGAGTTCCATCTGATTTAAATTAAGAATATATCACATTAGAATTATAAAAATATTCGCCAGAGTTTCGACTGTAAACAAGCATATCCGATTTTTTAAAACAAAAAATCCAATATATATAATCATACATCAATTACACTACAAAATTCTAAGAAATTAAATTATGATTAATCTACAATAAAAATAGATATATCCATAAATAATTAATGTACAACATGCAAATAATATTAAACTTAAACGGTAAAAATGTAAAAACGTACGGTCAAATTGAAGCAACGAGCACAATGTGACAATGGACCCGAACGATTGCAACCAACACGTTGAAATAATATTTCTTCACATTTCAGAAATTTTTTAAGGTTGGGGGGGGGGGGGTAAATTTTCGTGAATGAGAAAGAATTGGGCAGTGACTGTTCTATATTAGAAAATTTAGCGACCACATTTATATATTACCGACCGATTTTTCGGTCGCTAAATATGGACATCGAATCGGGCAGTAATTGCCCACCTACCCGCTTTCGGGTTTTAATTTTAGCGACCGAAAAAACGGTCGTTAATATAAAAATAAACTACCGACTGCCTTATCGGTCGGTAATATTGTCAGTCAATAAATTACCGACCGAAACGGCGGTCGGTAATTTATTTTTATATTACCGATCGCTTTTTCGGTCGGTATTCAGTCGAAAAATTTAGGGTTTGACCATTAGTCAATGTCGGTCGATAATCGATCGCTAATTACATAATTAGCGACCGATTCTTAGCGGTCGGTAAAAAACGGTCGGTAAAACCCGCTTTTTTTTGTAGTGTTATATACATTATCAGATAGAAAAAAAGAATTATTAGCAATTGATCCACATTAAATTATTGTTTTAATCTATGTATTCTTTATAGTTGGACGTGACACGCTAATATTAATTGTGTCCAAAATAGACTACCAACATAAAAAAAAAAAAAAAATCGATTCTATATTAATTGAGTGGGTAGCATGATAAATCAACTTAGAATGTATATATAGAATGTGCACTAAATAAACATATGAAAGGTCAACGCCAACAAATAACATCACGACTCAGGTTTGTGTATATATATATATATATCAATTTGGATATGATTTTTTGGGAATTTAAGTGAGTAAAATAGTCAAACTTTTGTATAAAAATAATTTCATAATAAATTTAAATCTTAATTGCATACTAAATTATCACTTTTTTTTTAAAAAAAATTATAATTTAATTTAAGATTTTAACAAATGCACATAATTATATAGATTTTCTAAATATCAAAATTAATATATGTTTCCAAAATTTTAAAAGCTTTGGCAAAATTTATGATTTTAAATTATATGAATATTATTTCCTTCGTTCTGAAATAATCTTTGCACTTTCTAAAATTTGTAAGGGATGAGTATAATTTTAAAAAATAAATTCAAAAATTAAAATTATATATGCGTATTTTTTTTATAAAGCATGGCTTTCAAATGTAGAGTTACTATATATAAGTACATTTATAATTTTTATTATACTTTGAATTTTTTATTTTAGTTTTTTTCAGTTATTTTGATGATATTTCTTTTAAACTTTAACTTACATATAATTTATTTATTTATTTAAATATAATGCAATATGTGTGTATTCTTTTTAAAGAATATTTTAAATTAAATTTATTTTTAAACTTTAGATTTTGGAAAATGTGACTTTAATTTTTAAATATATTTCAGATTTATATTATAAGTTAATTGTATTATATGTTTAAATATTTAATGATGCATGTGAATGCTTATTAAGGTGATAATTGCAAATTTATTTGTACTCAATATTTTTTTATCAAATGATGAACTGCTTGAAGTTTGAATTACAAAAAGTAAAAATTTATAATTTATTTTGTTAAGATTGAAAATTTTAAATTGAATTGTAATATGTGAAAAGACTGTGATCCTTTTTACAATTAAGCATAACTTTATTATGAACGTGTTTTGAAAATTTTAATTTATTTAATATTTGATTTAGTGTATTAAAAATTTCAACAGAAGCATAAAATATCGAAGCCAGTGGTGTTATAATATTGCTAATAAATATAAATAATAATTAATTATAAAATTATTTATAGTATCATAATTAATATAAAAATACAATATTAAACTCCATATGTCCAATTTTACTAAACATACTTTCTATTTTAGTCTGTTTAATAAAATTAGTTTTATTTTTTAAAATGGTTAATTCTATAAAAATGCATAAACTTTACTCAACTTTCAATTTAATTTTGAGTTTCACAATTATTATTAAAAAATCCGACTTTTTAAAAAATTTCAATTCTTTACATATTTTTTTATTTTCGATCGACGACCGATAACGTGTCTCATCGGAGTGCGTGAAAGTTTACCACACTGACGTACACACATTTGATTATATTTTATTTTTTTAATTTGCACACCATATATCATATTCATATATATAAAATAACAATACTTTTTATTTATAAATATTTTCTGGTTGTAAAAGGAAAAAATATTCTTATATGTCTGTAACGTTCAATATTAGATTCACAAAACACTTGAAAAACACCCAAATACCCTAAAAGAATTGTCCAAAATCATGCCAAATTCTGAAAAAATCTTAATACTGGAGATTTGAATTTCTAAATTTTATGTATGCATGCCAGCATGACAAACTTTTACTCACTCCGGTGAGATACATCATTAATTGCCGGTTGGAGATGAAAAATATGTATCGGATTGAATTTTTTTTTTTAAAGTTGTGCTTTTTAATTATAAAGCACGAGATTAAATTGAAAGTTGAGTAAAATGTGGTGTATTTTTATAGAATTAACCATTTTTAAAAAGATAATATTTACACATAAATATATAAATCTACTTTCTTAAAATTCGTGCAAAATAAAATAGGTGTAATAAAATTTAAAACATCATGTTTTTCAAAAAATTAATTAAAATATAAAAAATTTGACTAAACCTATCAAAACTTAAATATCAATTCATGTCATATCATGAAATATTTCATATAAAATTTATTCTACTGAATAAAGTAATGTAAATTTTAATATTTAAAAAAATCTTGATAAATAATATAATTGTAAAGTCTTAAACATACTTTATCCAATTCTAAAATATAGATTTATTACTATATTTAAAATATGATCTACATTTGTATTTCCATATTTAATATATTTCTTTACTAGTATTAAGAAAGCAAAATAAAATTTTAGGTGGAGTGAGTAATAATAAAAAATAATTAAAAGTGTGAATAAAGAAATAAAATTATAATTAATAAATATGTGAGTGTGTGCATAATAATAATATATAAATAAAAGACGTATAAAAGGTCACCGGCAGTCCATAGAAGTTCCTCTCTCTGTCTAATTTATATTCATGGCCCGAAAAATAAGCCTCCGAACAACATTCCTATTCGTCGTCGCTTCGATTTTCTTCTGCGCCTCTCTCTACCACCATTACCTCCGCGACGCCTTCTCCGCCTTTTCATCCAACGTTTCTCCGGCGGTCATCTCATTGTCCTTAGCCAACTCCACCTCCAATATTAATTACGAAGACGACGATCGAAATTCAACCGATGCGGCATTTTCTCCTCAGGGCAGCGAGCCTCCGTCTACACCGCCGCCGATTTCAACAACCGCCGTTCTCCTTCCCGATTGGGAGGTTCTCGTGATCCTCTCTCCGGAAACCGCTCCGACAAATCTCGATGTCAATTACTCCTGTTATTTCGAAACGAAGGAGGTATCTCCGGCAAGTTTCTCCGGAGTGATTCCGTTCCCCGAACGAGCGACGTTCAGCTGCATTCTTCCTATGAGAGTTCGCCGGAGGTTTCCGTTCAAGGAGCCTCTGTTTCGGAAGAATTCTGAGATTCCACCGGAAATTGGATCGCCTCCGCCGCTAATCCGCACCTCTTTCATGGTGTACGATTCACTGACTACGGAGGACGACGTTGTCCTGTTCGTAAAAGGCGTCAACACTCGGCAAGGAATTAATCGCGAACCGAAGGAATTCCTGTGCGTGTTCGGAGAAGACGCCGTTAACGGCATCAAAACGGAGGTCATGACCTCCATGCAGGAGGTGTTCCGCTGCAAACGTCCCGAGCAAACGGCGGTTTCTGCAATTGGCGCGGAAACTGCTCCATTGAAGGTCTCTCTGGAAATCGTCGCGGAAAACAGGGTGGTCCCCTCCGTCACGTACTACACGCCCCCGCGCACGTTAGACTCCAGCAACGGCAAATCGCTACTGTGCGCCACCACCATGGTGTTCGATGTCACAAAATATCTCAGGGAATGGATCCTCTACAACTCCAAAATCGGCGTCCAGAAATTCCTGCTGTACGACAATGGCAGCGACGACGATCTGGAAAAATCCGTTAATGAGCTCGTCGCTGAGGGTTTCGACGTCAGCACATACATTTGGCGTTGGCCCAAAACTCAAGAGGCAGGATTCTCACACAGTGTACTCTACGCTAGAGATGCTTGTACCTGGATGATGTACATGGACGTCGACGAGTTCCTCTACTCCCCATCCTGGTACAATCACTCCCTCCCCTCACCATCTCTCCTACATTCATTAATTACACCAAAAAATTCATCAAAATTAGGCCAAATTAGCATCAATTGCCTTGAATTCGGGCCGTCGGGCCAGGCAGAACACCCCGTGATGGGGGTGACCCAAGGGTACAATTGCCGTCGAAAATTTGAGAATCGGCACAAGTCCATAGTCCTACTAAAGTCAGTGGATGAGGCCCTGCTGAATGTAATACATCATTTTACCTTAAAGAAAGGGTACAAAACTCGAAAACCGGCCACCTCTTCGTTGGTGGTCAATCACTATAAGTATCAAGCGTGGCCCGAGTTTAAGGCAAAGTTTAGGAGGCGTGTTTCGGCCTACGTCTTGGACTGGACCAACCAACTGAACCCGAAATCGAATGATCGGGCCCCCGGGTTAGGGTTTGAGGCGGTGGAGCCCCAAGGGTGGCCCGATAAGTTTTGTGAGACACATGATAATAGGTTGAAGGATTTGACGGTGAGATGGTTTGGGATTAATGAATCGGAGTCCGGAGTTATAAGAATGGCATGGCAAAGGGATTGAGGGTCTATTTTCAACCTTTACAAAAGATGTAGAAGAACTTTCTTTTAAGTTGGTAAGAGACAATTTAAAAAAAAAAAGTGATTCTCATTGTTTAATTGAGATCTAAAACAGGCACTGAATTAATTAGGTGGTTTGAGAGTGTGAATATGTGGTTGATTCTTGCCTTGTTGATATGAGCCATTATTAGTTAATTGGTTGCTTATGGTGGGAGGAAGAGAATTGTTGATATTGGACAGAGAAGGAGGGAAAGAATTATACATAGGGACGACTCTCTTGGCCATACTATTACATTTTTTCTTTTTAAATTTAAATACTGTATTTTTAGGGATTATATATATATATATATATATATATATATATATATATATATATATATAGTGTTGGAGAGGAGAGGACTTGAATATTCTTTAATTTCTTTTGGTGGGATTTTGAAGTTTGTAATAGTTCTGTATAGTGATGGAGCCATTAGTGTTGTGCAGTTTTTTTTCCGAAAAGAGAGATGTATTATTGGAAAGTTGAGGAAATTAAAGAAAATAATGCATAGCATTATTGAATTTGTTGCATATTTTTGTGCAAGTTATGGTACCATTATATTTAAGAACAATATATTGTAGGCTGGTATCATAAACAGGCCGGTTGATGATATGTTGTATTGATCGGACAACACTATGCATGCACCTGCTTTTCAGATTCAATATTGTATACTATAATGTATTTTTAGTTATTTAATTAGTCCATACGTTTCGATTATATTTATAAGTATATTTCAATTATATTAATTTTTATGTTATATCTATATCTGAGTTTATTCTACGTGTATAAACTGTTGTAATCGAGAGAAAAGCGCAAGCATAAAAGTAAATAACACGGAGTTTGATGACCCAGTTCGTCACGGAGTGACTACGTCTGGGGGCGACCAAGCCAGGAGAGTATACTAATATGAACTGCCGTTTACAATATGGAAGTGTGTGGAATGATACAGAGAAGATACAATATATAAGAATATCTAACCCTAGTATCTAAGTCTTGTGGGCCTAAAGCCCACTGGACTATATTATAAATATTATGTCCATATACTATATAATATATTATTTCCAATATATTATAACACTCCCCCTTGGACATAATATGACAAGGAAGAATACAAGAGTCACCCAGTGGAGTATTATAAACAATCATGAGGATCCAATTATTATGATTATTTAGTATTAGATACTCCCCCTGAAGATAACATCCTTCCAAGTCGACGCATCCCGATTCCATGTACGTACTTTTCAAAAGTTGAAGTGGGAAGGGATTTAGTGAACAAATCAGCTAGATTGTCACTTGAGCGTACTTATTTTATCGTGATCTCACCACTCTTCTGGAGTTCGTGGGGATAAAAGAAGTTTGGGGATATATGCTTCGTCAAGTTCCCTTTGACACAGTCGTTGCTCATTTGTGCAATACATGCAGCATTATCTTCATAGATAATTGATGGGCTTAAGTCAACAGAATGGATACCACACGAATCGCGAATGTGTTTTACAAGGGACTTTAACCATACACATTCTCGTGCAGTTTCGTATAGAGCTATGATCTCTGAGTGGTTTGACGAAGTGGTCACCAGAGTTTGTTTGACAGATCTCCATGAAATGGCTGTTCCACCACAGAGGAAAACATAACCCGTTTGCGATTTCGCATTATGGGGATCAGATAGATAACCAGCATCAGCATAACCTATAAGTGTGTTGTCTTGGTTTCTTTGATAGAAAAGACCAAGATCTTGTGAACCTTGAAGATATCGTAAGATATGTTTCACACCATTCCAATGTCTCCTCGTATGGGAGGCACTGAACCTTGCAAGTAGATTGACTGCAAAGGCAATATCGGGCCTAGTGCAGTTTGCAAGATAGAGCAGTGCACCAATTGCACTTAGATATGGAACTTCAGGTCCCAATAGCTCTTCGGTATCTTCCTTAGGTCTGAATGGGTCCTTTTCCAAATCAAGGGAACGGACAGCCATTGGAGTGCTTAAAGGATGAGATTTATCCATATGGAATCTCTCCAACACTTTCTTTAGGTAAGCTGATTGATGTATCAGTATTCCTTCAGGGAAATGCTCGATCTGCAGACCGAGACAGAACTTGGTTTTACCCAAAGTTTTCATTTCAAATTCAGTTTTTAAGATTGAACTTGCTTCTTCAATCTCTTTTCTTGTTCCGATAATGTTTAGATCATCCACATACACCGAGATGATGCAAAAACCATTAAGGGATTTCTTAATAAAGACACAAGGAAAAGCCTCGTTATTTAAGTATTCCTTCTTCAGGAGGAATTCGCTTAGTCGATTATACCACATACGACCTGACTGTTTTAAGCCATATAACGAGCGTTGCAATTTAATGCTAAACATACTACGATGTTCGTTATTCCTCATTTGGGGAATAGTTAATCCATCAGGGATTTTCATATAGATGTCAGAATCTAATGATCCGTATAAATATGCTGTAATTATGTCCATTAACTGCGTTTAACTGCTAGGGATATATGGCGGAACTTTATAATATTAACAACAGGAGTATTTGTTTGATCACATCAAACTCAATAATGGGTCACTGCGAAAAACCCTTAAGCTGTTAATCTTGCATTGTATCTCTCAACTTCATTTTGTTTCGTATTAATACCCATTTATATCCTTCAGGGATAAAATATTTAGGGGGTATGTACGATAGAACAAAATAGTTTATTTTGCGAGTCTAGCTCTTCCATATTTGCTTCTTTCCATTGCATCTAATCAAATTTAGATACTGGTACCAGATTTTAGAAAGAGCAACTATGGGTACGAATATGTTGTCTCCTGTGTTTATTTAAGATTCATGTAAACCAGATCTTGATCATTTCCCATTGATCTGGGTGTTCCACAATCCTAGTATTTTGATTGCTATGTGCACGTGCTTTTTACTAGGATTTCTCGTCTTCAGGACGAATCTCTTCAGGAGATTTCATGAGTGACTGAATATATTATTAGCATTAATATACCATGGTTTTGTGTAAGGAGGTTCATTACGCTTCTGGCGTATAGGGGCATCCTTAACTATTCACAGTCACTTCATTTATAATCAGTAATGCATTTGATAATGCATCTGGCAGATTACTTGCTGATTATTGCAAGTTTATTTTCTTTTGAACTTCTGGTTCAAGTTTGATTTGTGCGTGGGTCTAAGAATTGAAGATCTTTTGTGTTCCAAGTAATTTCACGGCATTTATTAATTGTGGTATTTTTCTCTCCCCCTAAGGCCGGAAATAGATCTTCGTCGAATGTGCAGTCAGCGAAACGGACTGTAAACTGATCCCCAGTTAAAGGCTCGAGGTATTTAAGTATTGTGAGAGATACAAAATTGATGTAAATACCGAGTTTCCTTTGTGGGCCCATAGATGTTCGCTTAGGTGGTGGTATTGGAACATACACTGCACAATCGAATGTTCGCAGATGGGAAATGTTAGGTTCATTTCCACGCACGAGTTGAATAGGGGAATATTCATGATATGCAGTTGGTCGGAATTGGATTAGTGATGATGCATGTAAGATTGCATGCCCCCAACATGAAATAGGTAAGTTCGTTTTTGTAGTAGTAGCGGTCTAGCGATTAATTTAAGACGTCTAATTAATGATTCAGCTAGACCATTTTGAGTATGAACATGAGGGACCGAATGCTCCACTTTGATTCCCAATGCCAAACAACAATCATCAAATGCCTTATAGGTGAATTCACCGGCATTGTCCATGCGTATGGATTTGATTGGATGATCTGGGAATTGTGATATCAACAGGATAATCTGAGCAATAAGCTTTGCAAAAGCAGTATTGCGAGTGGATAGCATGGTGACATAAGTCTACCGAGTGGATGCATCTATTAGGACCATAAAGTACTGAAATGGTCCAGATGCTGGGTGTATCGGTCCACAAATATCTCCTTGAATCCGCTCAAGGAATTTAGGAGATTCAGTTCTTACTTTACTACTAGAAGGACGAATTATTAGCTTACCCATTGTGCAAGCATCACATATGTATTCATTAACAGAAGGGATTCTGTTGTGTGTTATGTTATGGCCAGATGAATTACATAGAATCCGACGCATCATGGATTGTTCTGGATGTTTTAACCGCTCATGCCATAGTTTGAAAGAGTTTGGATCATTAAATTTTAGATTAAGAGCTATATGGAGATTTGAGGGTCTGATGTATGTGTAATACAAGCCAGACGAGAAAGATGGAAGTTTTTCGACGATGTGTTTACGACAATTTAAATAGTGAGTCATCAACAGATATTCACTATTGTCCTCAGTATTTGTTTCAATGTGATAGTCATTCTGTCGAATGTCTTTGAAACTGAGGAGGGTACGCTTTGATTGTGGATACAATAAAACATTTTCGATTATCAGCTCGGTACCCATAGGTAGAATGATCGAGGCTCTTCCGGAGCCAACGATTTGTATGTCGTCATCGGAAATAGTAGTGACACTTCCTTTCTTTTCGGTTAATGTTTGGAAAAATTGTCTATCTTTTAAGATAGTATGTGTAGTAGCACTATCTACTAAGCACAATACATTAATCTCCATAAGCACATAAGTGTATGTTTGGATACGTTTAGATATGAGGAATGCTAAGGAGAGCCAAGATTACAGACGCTGATTGATCAGCCGCACAAGGGATCACTTAGGTCCTACTTTCTCAAAAACGTATTAAATTTTGTAGTCAATAGTCATATGTTCACCCAAGAGGTCATCCTTTGTCTATGACAAAGCCTGCTTTGGGCAGGTCAGTGTGGTGTGTTTCACCGTGATGAGCCTTCCTATTTTTGTCTTTTAGCATACGTTGATACGCCTCCACCAAATATTTTGGTATACGACACGAGCGAGACCAATGGTCGTCGCATCCACACTTGTGACAGACTTGTTTGTTCTGTGCACGTGAGCTCGATAGTTGATCTTGAGGTGCATTCATTTCAGTTGCACTTTATTGTGCATTGTTGCGACCTCGACCTCTTTCCCTACCACGGCCTCGACTTCGGGTCGATCCGCATTCCCCACTCGCCTCATTTCCTTTTCCACGTTTACGGCCTCTAGAGTTCCTCCGAGTAGCATGTGCTTCAGGCACAGCTTGTGAGCCAACCGGTCTTGTATTGTGATTTTTCATCAACAATTGGTTGTGCTTTTCTGCAACTAGAAGTGCAGAAATGGGGTCGGAGTGTGTTTGATACTCTTTGGCCCTGTACTGTTGTTGTAGTACAAGATTACTAACGTGGAAAGTGGAAAGAATTTTTCGATTAACTGATCATCAGTTATTGTTTCTTTATACAGCTTAAGCTGAGAAACTATGCGATGTAGAGCGGAGTTGTACTCCGTTACAGACTTGAAGTTTTGGAAACAAAGTGTTATTCATTCATGTCTGGTTTCGGGGAGGATCACATCATGTTGTAGGAATCGATCCTAGAGGGATTTCCACAACGTCGATGGATCTTTTTTTTTTTAGTGAGGTATTCGTTCTTAAGATCTTTGTGAAGATGATGTCTTAAGAAGATTAGAGCTAGTGCCTTTTGGGCAGGAGTGGATTTCCACCCTTGTGTGGTGGTGTCGGATAAGTCTTTTAAAGCTAGGTGGATTTCAACGTTAAGAGCCCATGTCAAGAAGTTATGGCAATCAAGTGCCAATTTATCGAATTCATGATTAGTGATATTTGACATGTTTTTGCTACAAAAATTAATAAATGAAAATTTATTAAAATTTATTTGTTTGTAGCATTTAATAATTAAGGCTCAATTAATAAAAAAATTGCTAAGACAAAAATTAATTATAGGGGGTATTTAATAAAGGATTGAGTGTATGACTTTATGAGACATTTATTAATGGGACTTGAACCCAAAAATAATTATTGGATAAGGCCTTAAAAAGAATTTGATGATTTGAGCTTCATAATACCATTATGAATTTTATTAATGGGACATCGGGCCCAAAAATAATTGTTAGGATCCAAATTAATTAGGATCGACTAAAATAAAATGCCCAATCAAAAAATTGGCCTAGTATCGATTTATTAGTAGTAAAGGCCAACAGGCCTATATGTTATTGGAAGGAACAGGCCCAAGAGCAAGTAAAAAAAATTTATTATTAAAGGTTATCGTCTGCCAGCAAATGCCCAAAACAAATTCAGCCCAAGCCCAATAAAGGCCCATATCACAAAGTGGCCCAAAACAATTGTAAGGGCCCAACAAAAATGGCCCAGTGCCCTAATCAATTTTCAATTTTCAGATTAGGGATTTCAGTTCAGATTGTGGCCGCGATTTTGGGCAACAGGTGAGAAAAGGTGCGCGAAAAAATCGGGGTCGTTAATGGCGGAAGAATCGCCGTCGCTGGTCGCACGGCCGGCGTTGTCGCATCAGGGCGCCGCCGTGGGCGCGCAGCCGCCGCCACGGGCGTGTTGCACCGTCGCACAGAGGCACCGTACCGCCGTCGTGAGGATGTGCTGTTCGCCGACGTTGACGCGACCGCCGCGTAGCCCTTGCCGTCGCGCGGAACAGGGATGCCGCCGCGAGCAGTGGGCGACGCATCTCAGGCGCCGTACCGTCGCAGCGCAAGGGCCGCGTATCGCCGTCGTCGCGCAGCCGCTTCAGGGGCCGTCGCGGAAACAGTAGCGTGGTGTCACAGGGGCCATCGCACAGGCAGGGGCCCGCCGCCGTCGCGCGCAGGGGCTCTCCGCCGTCGCTCACACGCAGCCGTCGTGACGGTTTAGGGGCATCGTCTGACGCCGTCGTGCATACCCGGAGGTGCCGTCACGCTCAAAGGCGGAGGTTCCGTCGCGTCGCCGTTCGCAGTCGCACGGCTATCGCGTCGTGGGTCCACTTCAGGGGACGCCACGGTTCGTCACGGGTAGGTTCAATTTCGCGTATTTCCAATTTTAGGATTTCGATTGGAATTGATTGTGAATTGGTTCCAAATTTTTGGAAAAAGAAAAACTGGGTTTTCGAAAATGGTTTCTGATGTTATTCAGAATTCTGGGCTTTTGAGTTCAGGGCAATACGAAATTTGGTTTTCGAAAAAATTGAAAATAGGGGGGGTTATCGATTTTGCCCGATCGAAGACGGTCGATTTTGTTTCAGATTTTGTTATTCAGAACAAGGAAACAGCAATGATAGAATCATATAAACATGTATACATATTTGCAGAAAAATCATATGAGATTGATATATAAATGTATACTAAAATCATATGGACATAAGCAGAAGCAGATAATATATGGATCCAGTGTTCCAGAAAATCTAAACATGAATTTTAATAAAAAAAATTCCAGATTAAAATCAGGATCATGAACATGGATGCATATATACAGTGAATGCAAAAATCATATAATTAATAGCATATGTACAAACAGATTATTTATTGCAGGCACTATATACGAAGAAGAATTTGGGTAGATCATGTATCTACAGCATATTCATAAATTCTCACGTGTGATCTGCAGGCATGGATTATAATGATTTATTAGATTAATTATAAAATGGAAACTTACGGTTTCAGCAATTTATAAAATTAATTCTGAATTTTGATCCTGAAAACAGCTGGAGCAATCCTCTCTTAAATCCTTATTGCTCGTAGAGACTTGTGCTGATAACGTGTTGTAATCGAGAGAAAAGCGCAAGCATAAAAGTAAATAACACGGAGTTTGATGACCCAGTTCGTCACGGAGTGACTACGTCTGGGGGCGACCAAGCCAGGAGAGTATACTAATATGAACTGCCGTTTACAATATGGAAGTGTGTGGAATGATACAGAGAAGATACAATATATAAGAATATCTAACCCTAGTATCTAAGTCTTGTGGGCCTAAAGCCCACTGGACTATATTATAAATATTATGTCCATATACTATATAAT
>JAPKLY010000213.1:254625-336017 GCA_026898435.1 Prunella vulgaris | reverse complement strand
TATTATTTCCAATATATTATAACATAAACTTCATCAATTAATGTAATGTAATGTGTCAATATTATAAAATAATACATAATATATTTAATTATTATAATAATTAGATGGGTTAATATCAATTTGCAACACATACTATACTACATTATTCAATTTACAACCTATACTATTTTTTCAATCAAATTGCAACCGTACCATATAAAATTGACCTATTGATACCTCAATTCAATTTTTTAATTTTTTTCTGGCCAGAGTACTTCTTTTAAGGTTATATTTGTCAATTGCTAATTTTTTAATTAAAAAAACCCTAATTCACACCCACTATCTCTAATTTCTAAAGGAATAAAAAATGCAAAAAAAATCAATTGGAGAGACTATCTGAGAAGAATTGAGGGGACGACGGCAAAATCATCCAGGGTTCTTTGAATCGTATTTTAAAATCGTCAATCCATACACAGTTCTTCTTTTAAAATCGCTCAAGAGATACTCTAAATCACAATGGAATTATGAAGGAAAAAAACACTGCAAAAAAATATAGTATCAATTATAGAAAATATGAATCGTATTTCATTGATTTTACAAATGAGAATAATCAGAATATATATATGATACAAATACAATTTTAAAAGTTTAAATTCTAAATGAATCACATGAATATCTAATCTAACTTAATGTAGAAGATTCTAGATATGCTTAACTAATATTATTTAACTCCATGAACAAAGTTGAATACACAGAAATTGAATCTTAAATCTACTCAACCTACGTTATCCCCAGAGTCCAAGTGTGTCAACCCCGTCTCCAACGGTGCAAGTCGATCACGGCTCCTAGTTTTTTTAATCTTATTGTTGTTCAAAGATCCTGGATGATTTTGCCGTCGTCCCCTCAATTCAATTCTCACGTCGTCTCTTCAATTGAATTTTTTTTTGCATTCTTCTATTCCAGTGGGTGTGAAATAGGGTTTTTTTTAATTAAAATTAAATTTTTTGGATCAATAAAAATAAATAATTAGCAATTGACAAATATAACCTTTAAAGAAATACTCTGGCCGGAAAAAAAATTAAAAAATTGAGTTGAGGTATCAATCGGTCAATTTTATATGGTACGGGTTGCAATTTGATTGAAAAAATAGTATAGGTTGTAAATTGAATAATGTAGTATAGTACGAGTTGCAAATTGATATTAACTCTAATTAGATTAGATGTATATATAAGTACGATTGCATTTGGATTGTGAAATTTACAAATCTATTTCTGTTGAATATACATTTATATGGACCTATACCCAAGTTTAAATTAAAAAGTGTGCTTTTATTTAAATTTATTATTAATTTGTCGAGTAGTGTACTATGAATTTGGATTCACATAATTAAATTCAATTTTTTTGTTAATATAAAAGTTTTATTGTTATACATATATATTAGTTAGTACCGTCAAACAATCAAACAACAAATATTTTTGATTCATTGGCAAATAATTATAATAATTAAAAAAATAATTTCACAAAATCTTGAATTCACATATGTTTTCTTGTCAAATTTGATTTAAGTGTAAGATAGATGGTTCGTGAGTGGAGCCCACGGAATTTCGTTTCCGGACAAATCTACTTTAGAGTTGACTTTGTTGAATCATCAAAGTATACAGTATAAACTATAATCTCAACTGTCACGTTTCCAGATTGAGTTTTGATACGTTAATTTATTTAGGGATGAGTGAAGTGAAATCCTATGTTTTCAAGAAAGTATTCAGATGGCATTTTTATTGTGGATTTAGATGCTAGTCTTCGTTTAAATGCTCTCATTTATATCATTATATCATCGTAAAATATTTTGAAAAATAAATTTAAAGAGACCTTTTAAAAATTTATCTTATCATTCAGTGTTGGCAGTTTTTTTAAGTAATTTAGTTAATGAAATTTCATTTTCTTTTATAAATAAAAATTAGCTCCATTTAAAATTATATATATATATATATATATATGTGTGTGTGTGTGTGTGTATTTAAAACTCGAATTGAAGATCTTATGCCAAGAATTCAAAATTGCATCTATCGTTAAATTAATATAATAACAAATTTTGCTGATTAGGTTTTAAAAAATAAATACAAAATAAATGTCATTTTTGTGACCTAATAAATGATTAATCTCAAGAATTGTGAACTCACTGATAATTAACAGAGAATTCATTTCAAGTCAAAAATATATTTCTTTTATTTGTGTGGATTGATTAATCATTCAGAAATTATTAATATTTTAAGAATTTTAAATTTAAAATCTAAAAAGAATGTATACACTATTAAGTTCCAAGCCTACATATCACTCGATTAACTTTTAGGGAAAAACATTTTAAATAATAGAAGGTCACAGCTAGCCGGATTAATGTTTGTGTGCCTATAATTCTTAGAATTCAAAAGGTTGATCTGAATTATTGAACAATCATTTTCAATGAGACCATATATATATAGTGTACCATTTAATACAATAGTAAATCCAAAATTAATACTGATACAATATGTTTGAAACAGGTGAGCTAACTCACCTGGCCATTGGGCTCCTCACTTGAGTGAGTCGGTTCGATTCCCTTTGGGAACGAATATGAGGGAGATATAAGGTTCGTTTGGAGATATGAGTATATGGATACTTGGTGAACTAACTTCTAACTACTAACCACTAACATTTACCGATAAAAAACTGATACAATATGTTTGAATAGCACAGCATATTTCTATTAAACAAAAAACAAAAAAAGAGGAGAAGATTTATTTTAAGATTCTTAAATTTATTATGGCACTTGGATTCCTACCATAGCAAAAGAATCCAGTTATATTTGGGCCATTGGATCTCTCATATTGCTGGATGGATTTGATTTCATTGATTATGAGCATAATGCTATCCATTTCAGGAGAATTTACAGCCATAAAACTTCACATTATATTAAAAAATATTTATTAAATAAAATAGTAACATATCTAGCTAAATCAATATTTGTATAGTTTTGTAAATATGCACATAAATTAATATTTTAATTTTTAGTAGTGTGTAAATTTGAGTGGAACACCAAATAAAAAGTATGTAAATTCATATGAGACATAGTAAACATTATCTATATACCACGAGTGTATGATACATTCTCTCATTTTCAGTATGTCTTTTTTTTTTCCTTTTTGTTATTTTATTTAAAGAAACATACTTATTTATTAATATATGGTGAGTCTCATGGTGATATTTGGCTTTTTTTTTTAAATATTGTATTTATTTTTTTGATTTATCAAAATATGGTAGTTTTTGGAGGGTTTAGCGCCAACTCCCACGGTGCCCAACAAAAAGGCTACCCACCCTATTAACACCCACCCCACCCTGCTGATATTAAATATCAAATAAGGTAAAATTGGGTGGTTTAGCAAAATGAAACCAATTGGTACCCAGAGCATCGAACTCGTACATGAGCACATGGATCTACAGTGGAGAACAATTAAATAAGTAAAGACAATTTCAATTTTTTGCTTGTTATCTGCTTCAATTTCAATGGCAGATTGTGCCCTCTTATGTGGAGCTGCAAAATTAATGATGAAAATTGAAAATTGCAGCATTGTCTCCATATTCTCGAGGAAGAAGAAATGTTGCGTAAATAATATTTAAATTATTTTAATTTTTCTAAAATCCTAATATATAGCATCAATTTGTTTAGATCATTAACTTTCCCTAATAAAATAAAATAAATTCAAAATTTTAATTCCCAATAGTTGCTTGGTCAAATTAATTTTTTTTAAATTATTTTATAACTGAATTAAAAATCTTAAATCTTAATATAAAATATAATATATATATATATATATCCTAATAAAATAAAATTAATTCAAAATTTTATTAACTAATATAAATTTTATATTTTATATTAAGATTTAAGATTTTTAATTCAGTTATAAAATAATTTTAAAAAAATTAATTTGACCAAGCAACTATTGGGAATTAAAATTTTGAATTTATTTTATTTTATTAGGGAAAGTTAATGATCTAAACAAATTGATGCTATATATTAGGATTTTAGGAAAATTAAAATAATTTAAATATTATTTACGCAAGTTTTCTTCTTCCTCGAGAATATTGTGCCAATACTGCAATTTTCAATTTTCATCATTAATTTTGCAGCTACACAGAAGAGGGCACAATCTACCATGAAAATTGAAGCAGATAACAAGCAAAGAATCGAAATTCTCTTTATTTATTTAATTGCTCTCCACTATAAATCCATGTGCTCATGTACGAGTTCGATACTCTGGGTACCAATTGGTTTCATTTTGCTAAACCACACAATTTTTACCTTATTTGATACTCCCTCCGTCCCAGAGGTGTTTTCACTTTTGGGATGACACAATTTTTAAGAAAAGTAGAGTATTGTGTAAAGTTATATTATTAAAATAATTAGATTAGTTGGGTTGTGAGGATAAAGTTAAAGTAATAGTTTCCATTTATAGGGTGTGAAAATAATTGTGGGACGGACAAAAAAGGAAAGTCTGAAAACAATTATGGGACGGAGGGAGTAATTAATATCAGCAGGGTGGGTGGGGTAGCTTTTTGTCGGGCGCCATGGGAGTTGGCGCCCCTTTGGTGGACCATGGTGAGGGGCGCCATCTGATAATAAACCCTCCAAAGCTATTATATTTTGATAAATCAAAAAAATAAATACAACATTTAAAAAAAAAACGTGATATTTTTTATAAAAATGAAAATTATAAAAAATACTTGTTTATTAATATATAATGTGTTGTCTTGTGAAATGTCATATGTTTTAAGAAGCGGATATTGAACCGGACACCTTAGCTTTCTTGATCGGACCGGGTCCGATCGGTCAGACCTTTAATAAAGCAGTTGAGCAGGTATGATGTCATAATTATATAATATATAAATTATAATATTATATAATTTAATCCTTTGTAATAAATATATAATGAAGACGCTGCACCGCTTAAAGTTGTTGCAAGTTGCAACGCTCATCACACCGCCAAAGATGGATGTCAACGTCAATGAATTTAGGCATCATGATCTTTGTCTTTTTTAGATTTTTTCAATAAATATATTAGGGCATCAAGAAATTTCTTAAATTGCAAAACAACCCCTAAATATTACTCCCTCCGTCCCAGAAGACATTGCTGTGTCTTTTGGGCACGGGGTTTAAGAAAAAGGTATAAAAGATAAATTTTTATGAATATTATATGTGTGTTGTGAGAGTGGAGTTTATTAAATAGTTTCCACTTTTGGATATGCAATTTTTTTGTGGTATAGACCAAAATAGAAAGTATGCAATGTCTATTGGGACGGAGGGAATATTTTTGTATAAAAATCTTCCTAGTAGCCGATTCGACCCTGACCGGTTCAACCCGATTAAAATCGCTTTTGACCGGTTCTCAAACGCTTTAATAGATGGTCAGTCGAACGCTTTTGAACCGTACATTGCTATGTCCGATTAGCGGTCGGACCGGTCCGACCAATTTTTTAATACATAGGAAATGTCAAATAAAAAAAGTAAAAAAATTATAGTATGAGAGAGAAGTATGATTAAAAAGCATTGAATTTTTGTAAACTATTATTCCCTTCGTCCAATTTTACCTGACCTGCTATCCATTTTAGTCTGTCCAATAATATTAGTTATACTTCATTAAAAGAAAATATTTTATATTATCAATCTACAATCAACTTTACTTTTATCCTAATATACTTCTAAAGAAATATAAATTGTAAAATTGAATTGAAGAAATATATTTTAGGGTGAATATTTATAAGATGAAAAGAAAAGGATTAAGTGAAAAGGAAGTAAAATGTTGGAAAGTGAAAATAGATGAGCAGCGGGGTGCATGGCTTTATACCAAAAGGGCCGCCACACTTTAGTTTGACTTGCCTCCACCCTACTTTCTCTCCTTCAATTCTACACAAACTTCACACTTTTTCATTCTTTTATATATATTATAAAATAATTCAAGAAATTAATATTAATTATAAATTAATTTTATAAAAAAAAGATATACTTTTATGTAGAAAAAAAATAATTCTATTCAAATATTATAAATTAATTTATAAATATAATTATTTTTTTAACCAATATAAAAACATACGTATATATACTCCGTATAGTTATGTAATCGTTTCATGGCACATAAAATAGACGGATCTGAATTGAATAAATAACCCTTAAAAAATCGTGAATAAATTAAAAAGTACATATAAATTGAGTGAATTGATAACTAAAGAGTACCATACATTTTTCTTCGTCACATAAACAATAATTAGTAATCTACTATAAGGTATACAATGAAATAATTTTATCGTGAAAATATATATTTGCATGTATATTTTGACAATATTAATTATTTAACTATTCTCTATCCCACTATATGTTTCATATTTTGGCATTTTCATTTGTCACATTATATATTTCTCATTTTTTATCTTTTTTTTAGAAATTATTATTCACTTTTTTTTATCATTATTTTCATTACTTTTTACACTATTTTTATTATTTTTTTATCACATCGCATATATTTTTTCACTTTTACCTAAATCTGTGTATAAAAAAACAATGAAAAACATATATCGACACAGATGGAATAAAATATTCTATTGCTATATAATGAAAACAATTAATACATTGATCATTACAAACATTATTTTCAAAAAATATATCGACATTTCGAACGCAAAGACTTGTTAAAGAAAAAAGATTAGTCTTGTATGCACCAGTTACACGGTGCAACTCAAGTTCATTTTTAAAAAGTTAAGCAGTTTATAACTGAAAAGTTAAACAGTTTATTATTGAAAAGTTAAACTATGAAAGATACACTTTTCAGTAATAAACTGTTTAACTTTTTTAAAAATGAACTTAATTTGCACCGTGTAACTGGTGCACAAGAGACTTACTCAAAAAAAACCCCAAATCCAAATTAAACGCAAGGTTTTATCAATAATAATCCATATCAAAATCACCATGGATCAACATAAATAACATTATGTAACATCAAGAAAGTGTTACTTAAAATATATAAAGTGTTATCTATTATAAATATGTAACACTTTTCAGGCGTTGCACTTGCCCGTGTAACCTAAAGCCTAAGGTAACACTTTTTTTACTTTTCGTATCACTTTAAAAAAAAGTGTTACGTTTGATATGTAACATCTATTAAATGTTACATATGAACTATAGGTAACACTTGTTGTAAAGAAAAAAAAATTGCAATTCCTGGGATTTGATCCTTGTACCTCTTGAATTTTATATTCCAAGACATACCATCTTAGCTAGTACATTATATTTATCATATTTTGGACATCAATTTTATTAAACACATTAACAATTTTTTTCATTTTTCATTTTTCTTGTTCATTTTTTAAGTAGAACAATGGTGAATATTAATACATATTAATAGTAAATATTAGTGAATCAAATTATTTCTTACCTATATTTCATTCAAAAATTCTATTAATGATATAATTATATCTAAAAATATATAAATTATATGTAGTTTATAGTTACATAATTAAAATATATATTTAATATGTAATAAATTGTTTTAAATTATAGATAAATTTTATGTATATGAATTTTTATAAATATATATATTAAAATTATTTATTAAGATATCTACTAAAAAATATAATAAATTACTATAGACTAAGGCATGTTTATATATGACTAATATTTTTTTTATAGTTACTAATTGAGTATATTTTATATAAGTAGAGATATATATATATTTAAATAATAATATCAAGTGTTACAAAAATATATATGTTACATATGTAAAAATATTACCTAAAAATGTTACACATGCTAAAGTGTTACGTAGAAAATGTTACCTTTAAAAAAATGTTACCTAATAAGTGTTACCTATGTGAAAGTATTACCTAGAAGTGTTACCTAAAGAGTGTTACGTATTTAAAAGTGTTACCTAAAACGTGTTACTTATTTAAAAGTGTTGCATGTAAGTGTTACAGATTTATAAAATGTTACATAAAATGTTACATAATATATAAATTAGAAATATGTTACCATAATGTGTTACATAAGCTAAAAGTATTACAATAAAGCGTTACATAAAGTCAATTATGTTGTAGTAATAAATAAACAAATCCATGTCAAGATGGTATATATAGTGTAGTTCATATAATAATTTACAAAGATAATTACGACCCACAAAATTTCTTAATATACCATTTTTTTCTTTTCAATAAAAATACGTTTTAAAGAAAAATATAATTTTTTTTTTGTAATTGAAGAATAGTTAAATTTGTTATGACACCCATTTTCTTCTAAAAAGAAAATTCATATCCACATCTCTTTATCATCCACATAACTGTTCATCTTTCTTGTACAACCACACACCTAAGAGAATAAAAATAAAATTATTAAGTCTAAAAGTGAACTTATTCACTGATAAAATTGAATCTATATTAATATCATTGCATTCTTATAAATCAATATTGTACACATAGTTTACAGACAAACACACCAAATTGTTAATGGTTCTAAAACAACTTTTCTAAATCAAGATAGACTACTAATTAAGTCTCTGTTTAATCTTTCTTTATTTTAATGAAATTTTCTCTAAATTAAATTAGAGAGACATGGATTCATATATATCTTGTCCTGCTTATTTAGGTGGCAAATATTCCTGGGTTGCTGTCGAACACAATAATGGTTTTTTCTTTCTTCTTTTTTTTTTTTTTTTTATCAACAGAAATGAATTTTTTAATAAGTAAAAAATGAATTTTATTCATATAGAAAAAGAAATAGGGGTAGAAGAGATATTCTCAAGTTCAATATTTGGAAAACTAAAGCAATTTAGAGTCATTCTCAAATTTGCTAACCAGGCGGAATATGAAAAAATTGAGCAACCTAAGTCATTTACATAACATTAGCTTCAAAATCTCGCTTTGATCTCATCTACAGCTTTATCTTTGAAAAAAGAACTATTTCTAAATATCATTATATTTCTTTCTTTCGACAGCATCCACACTATACACAACCAATAACAGTTGCAATGAAACTGTCCTTCCCTCTTAAATAGTGTTTATGCCCAATCAAATTTAAAAGCAGATAAGAATGTAATACAGTAAAAATACCCAACTAATTAAAACATTGCATCCATGTTTGGTGAGACATGTCACATTCAAAGAAGAAAGTTCTTTCTATATCCTTTGAAGCATCACATAAGACACAATTTATATTATTATGTACAAGTGAATTTCTCCTTCTTAGATTGCATTTAGTTGGTTATGTATTCCAAAGTAATCTCCAGACATAAGCATTGACTTTCGTGAGACAAACTTATTCCAGATTTGTTTGAATCCCTATTTCTTATTCTTAGTTATTCTATTATCCCTTCTATTTTCAAGAATGATTCTATAAACTTCTTTAGTTGAGTACCTACCATTATTTTGCTCCACTCCATTTCCATGAATCACGTACTCCTCGTTTCATTGGAATCTGTCAATACAAGACATAAAAAATTTCAAATATTTCAAAAAAAAAAAAAAATCACATCCACATCTCTTTATCATCCGCATAAAAAAATTATTCTCTTCGTCTTTCTTGAACAACCACGCACAGAGAAATATTAAGTCCAAATCCAACTTGTTCACGGTATACAATTAAATCTAATATTAATATCATTTCATTCAATCAATAACACAAATATTCTTATAAATCAATTATTGTACACATAGTTTACAGATAAACACACCAAATTGTTAATGGTTCTAAAACAACTTTTCTAAAACAAGATAGACTACTAATTGAGTCTCTGTTTAATCTTTCTTTATTTTAATGAAATTTTCTCTAAATTAAATTGGAGAGACATGGATTCCTATAAATCTTGTCTTGCTCCCTTTAAATGACAAATACTCTTGGATTTCTATCGAACACAATTATAGTGGAGAAGGAGAGTTGTTGATGAACATCTTTTTTAAATTTAAGAGTAATGTTTTATACGCACTGCACTTTACATTCTCTTTTAATTTTTAGTATTTTATTACTTATTAATTAATACTCATATGCTTATAAGTTAATATTATATTACTTTTTACACAACGGCGTATTATCATGTGTAAAAATATTAAGGTATTGCGTTATAAGCGTAGGATGTTTCTAGAGAAAGGATAAGGTATTACAAATTACAAAGAGGAAAAAAAATCAATTACATTGGTGCATGTAAAAGTTGGAGTAAAGGTAAAGAGGTGAAGGTGTCTCATTTGTAATTTTAAATTATTAATGGGCGTTGAGGATAAAGTATGGTGGATATAAATATTATATAAGATATATAATATTATCATAAAAATTTATATAAAATATTCTACGATAGAATTATTCATATATAAAATTTGTGTATTTTAACTCGATTGGGTCGAATATGGATAGTTTTTGTCAAAGTTTCATGCAGGATAAATTTCAAGATATTCGCTCTCAGTTTGTGTTACTACATGGACCATATTATTATAAAGCAAAATGCGTGTTTTTATCATAGTAAATATTTTTTTAGATATATTTGTTTATGTAGAAATAAACACTTTTTCATACAATATAAGAACAAAATGTTTGTTGCTATAAGAAAAAATATTGATTTTTCATAAATATTTGTTTATTTTTATAAAAATAATTATTTTTCCATACAATAACACATAAAATAGTAAAATGTGTGTTACTACATGAATCAATATACCTAACTTTTAAGGAATGATGATTAAATTAAGAAATAAATACTTATTATTAACAAAAACACATTTTCCCATATAGTAACACAAATGTGAAGCAAATGTGTGTTACTATTCTGAGTAAATGTATGTTATGTCATATAAAATACAATTCTTTTTTACATATATATTCATTTATTTTTATAGAATGATTTTTTTTTATATAATATAAAGATTAAAATGTGTGTTACTAATAAATACTAGTTCTCATAAAAATTGATTTGTTTATATAAAAATAATTATTTTTCCATACAATAACACATATAAAGTAGTAAAAAGAGTGTTGCTACATGAAACAATATTCCTAGATTTAAATGGATGATGAATAAATTAAGAAACACATATTCATTCTTATGAAAATACATTTTGTTATTACAGTAACACACATTTGACCATATAATAACATTAACCGCGCAAATGTGTGTAACTGTAAAAGTAAATGTGTGTTACTGTACATACACACATTTATTTATGTTTTAAAAAATATATATTCTCCTTATAGTAACAAATGTTAGGTAAATGTATTATTACATTAACAATATATTATCAACATAAATCAATAAAAAGAATGAGAAATGTATTAAGAAATACATATTTATTCTGGCAAAAATACATATTCATCTTATAGTTAATTTAAAAGTACAAAAAGTTAACTTTTAAAGAATTAGTAATGCGAATTTTATTTTCTTCAGTAATACACATTTGTTTATATAGTAATACAGTTTGGGAGCTAATTCTTGAAATAATACTGGTGCAATTTTTCTGGTTTTAGGTCTGTGCATTCTGTGGATCCGTGTTATTTTTATATTTCTGTTACAATAAATTGATGAAACAATAGCCGATCGAATAACTGCTTTGACATTTTCTAATTGACTCATGATTGTATGCTTGTTTTTGATAAACTTTACAAAGGGATATTTTACAAATTTACCTCTAGTATAATATTTTGAGTCAATCTTATAATTTGGGGGGTTCAGTCCCAACAAATTAGATTGTTTATATTTTATATTATAATTAAAAATAATATAATTGATAATGTGAATATAATTCCACTAATTATGCAAATTAACACTAACAAAATACTTTACACGGTAAAATTTTATGTACACTTTGTGTATTACACTATTAGATAATAATATTATTTTTAATAAATAATAATATTAATCAATTATGTATGATGCACAAAATTCACACAATACTTTATATATGTAACAAGAATTCATGGGCCTTGCCAGAAATGAGCCGAAGCGACAACATAGGCTGCACACTATTAGGGACGACTCTGATAATATAAGGTTAGGCTAAGGTTATTAGCTTTTTTTTCTCGAATTTTTTTCATTTTTTCGAATTTTTTTTTCGAACACAGTACAAAAATAAATAAATGTTCGAAATTTTTTGCCGAAAATTTGTAAAAATTTCGAAAAAAAATGACGAACATTTATAAGAGTAGTGTATTTCGAAATTTTTACAAATTTTCATTTTTACACTAGGTTAAAAAAATGCCAAAAAAATAAAAAAAAAATCGAAAAAAACTGCCGAACAAGGTTAGTGTATTTTCCAAAAAGATATTCATCCGGCAAGTGTATTTACCAATAAGGCTAGTGAGAATAACCTGGGCCTAGTCAATAACGGTCATTTAGAATTTGGGCCCAATATGATAGTGGGCTTAGGATTATGCAAATGGGCCATTTGGAATAGCTGGGTATGTTAAGGTGACAGTTTGAGATGGACCTCTTTGGTTTTGTTAGTATCTCCTATTATTTCATTTTTATGAATTAAAATTTAATTTCAAAATATTATGTAGATACCTTTGGATTTTATATTCTCTAATTTTTTAGGATTACGAAACTGCAATCCGATATATTAGTATATTACTTGTGTTGCAGAGAAATAAATATTACTAACAATTTCTCAAAAAATTTATAAGCGCAAGTCTCATATGCATTTGGAGCACAATACACTCACTCCACAGTTGAAGTTGTTCATATTAAGAAGTATAGTCTGATTATACCGAAAAATGTATTTTGATTACTGTCAGTTCGATGCTTTTAAGATGATAAATTATCAATTTACACCTAATAAATATCAAGACCATGGCTGACATACTCAAAGTTTAAATTATCGGTATCCATGAAAATATCAAGGCTTTAAATTTGTGGAAATATCGATGGATATATCGATATCTGTAAATTTAAAAATTATAAAAATTTAAAAACAAACGTATAATAAATAAATTTAATAAAAGAATTTGAATAAATTTTACAGTCGTGATAAGTTTATATATATACACTATTTTTGGATTTTTTTCTGAATTTATCGATGTTTTCTCGATATTTAATGATATTTGGTAGTTTATGGAAAAAATAAGTGATATAGACCGATATTTTTTAAATTTTAATGGATATTATGGAAATATTGTTTCTATCATATATATTTTATATTTTCTTAGTATCAAAATTTATAAAAGAGCTTAATTTGGGTTGGAATTTCTACCGTAGAAATTACTAAATATAGAAATTAAATAAAATGAAGTCTACGCGCACAGGTGTCCATCAGTACTTACCCAGCATACCCAATTTACGCCACCCGTTCGCCCCCCACCCCTCCATGCATACATTCACGTACAGTATGCTAAATTCCCCCACCAACTCCCGGCACCCCACCACACTCCATACATACCTTTAAACATATATCCATCGGTGGACATGTGATCATTGTTGAGTTATATCCACCATACATACCTTTAAACAGTATGCTAAGTTATGTTTATTTTAATTTTTTTAATTATAATATTAATTAAAACATATAAATTTAATATATATTACAAATAAATATTTATATATATAGTAACACACATTTAATTTTACAGTAACATATTTTTAATTTTATAGTAACACATATTTGCTCTAATAGTAACACACATTTGTCTCCTAATTTATGTTACAATATGGGCAAATGTGTGTTACTGCAAGGACAAAATATATATTTTATGAGAATAAATATGTGTTTCATAATTTATTTATTATATAATATTATTTAATTTATTTTTAAATTTACAACAATTGAAAAATAATAATAAAAATAAAAATTTCCAACTATTTTGCATGAATTACCTGGGCCATTACCTATGGGCTGTGGGCGTGTGTCTATGTGGAGTGGGCGGGGTGGAGAGAATATATGTTAATTTCCTGGACGGAGATTGCACTAACATTTGGGTGTGTGGGTAATATATATTTTTAGTTTATTTTTTGAAATTTATACGGTAGAAATTTCTATACAAGTTTTTGTCTTTATAAATACATTAAAAATCACAAGTTAAGGTATAATTTCAAAAGAAATAAGGGTCATTGCAATACCAAATAAGTTTAAAGGGAAATGATCACATATCCAACAACGGACACAAGCTTATATGTTTACCACCATTGTGATAATGCACATAAATTGAGGATCTAGTATTATTTTAATTAATTGCTTAAAATTTATTTATGTGTCATTATCACATTCGTCATGGATATAAAAAATTTTATCCATCGGTGGACATGTGATCATTGTTGAGTTTAAACTCCTAATAGAATATAAAATAATTCATAACTTTAAAATTCAAAAAGAAAAAAAATAATAATACAACAACATATAAGCGTTAATGTCTCAAACTACTGAATGCATCAATCATAATCAATCACAATATTAAAATCCTGTTTTGACAAATATTTATCATTCGTTTCTTGTACATTTGTATAGGCAGTAAATATTTAAAAAATAGAAACTAACTAAAATCGAATACAAATTACAAATATAATTATTAAATTATAAATACCTTATAGTATAATTTTTAGAAATTCGCCGCATTGTAGTGTACTTTATTTTGTATCATACATAGTTCAATTTAATTTTGAATTTTAATGATAAAAATTGAATTGGGCTCAGTGGGTTGGCCGTGATTCTCCGAGCCAAAAAGACTCGAGTCCATCAGGATCATCGGACCATCTGGACCGGACCAAAACAACTTAATTTTTTTTGGACCATTATTTTTTAATCTCATTATATAATTAACTTCAGATAGACCAGTTTCAGTTTGCCAGCTGTTATTGGATATACGTAGGTTTAGCAGGAAGAGTTGTGGTATTGTGGATGGCAATGGAGGAAAAATTTTTCTGATAAAAAACAACTTATGCTTACTGACTTGATTAACATTCTTAATGACAATCCTCTTAAATAGGGAATTGAAGGTTGTTAAAAATAGAATGCTGGACATAAAGAAATTTCTTCACCTAGAGCCTCTTACAAGAAACAGATGAATATAAAATATAACAGTTGATAAAGAAGAAATCAGGGGGCGCTTGATATAAAATTCCTCAATGGTAATAGGAGTGGGGATATATATATAGTAATTATAGTAGGTAATGAGAACAAAACATTGATTTTCCTCCTAAATAAGGTAATCATTACCCCCATTTGATTACCCTCATCTCATCTTATAATCATCCTCCTCAATCAATCCCCCCTACAACAATCAACAACTTTCTTTTTTGTATACTTATTCCAAAATTGGAGCACAACATTAATGATGTAACCACCATGAACATAAACTCTTATTGAACATATGTAAGGGTAAAGAAGGAAAATAAAATTTCATTCTCATTACCATTGAGGAATATGAAACAAGCGCCCCCTCAATTTGATTTAGAACAAACTCATTCCTTCAAATGTGCAAATTAATGTTTGGAAAGTCTTGTGAGCAAGAGAGTGCTTCCAAGTCATGCTAACCTGCATTGTGCATTCTGTGAAATTGAAGATGAATCAGTAAGACATATTTTTTTTGTTGCTCTTTAACATGTAAATTTTGGATGGAATATGCGAAATGAACTGCATTAAAGGTGATGTAGCAGCAGGAAGCATAAACATATAATCCGTTGATTCTAAGAATACCCAGATAATATGATCTATTGATCTTCGCAATTAATGTGTTAAAATATGTTGATTCATAAGAATGCTGTAAAACAACAATTAAAATACAGGATAAACGAGATAATACTCTCAATTTTAATTAATCAAATCAACTCCCTTTACAATAGACTTGAGACACCTATTTATAATACTAAACGAAATCCTAACAAATCTAAACAAATTAATAAAAGATACTAAAAATCATATCAAATCCTATCAAATCATTTAATATCTCAACAATAAATAAATATAATATATAATATTCTATTTTCCTATCTCCATCATTCTCCCCCACTTCGAAAGCTTCGTCCTCAAAGCTATAAGAATTAGGAATTTGAGCAATCGAATGGACGCGATAGCACGTTCAACGTCAGGAAAAATAATAATACGAAAGATCTCTGAATCTTTGACCTCAAAAATATCTGCAGTAAGTATTTTGCCCAAAATCTTGAGATTGTACCTGATCTTTAGAAAAAAATTAAAATAGTTATCATTATTAACAAAATAATAATAATTATTAAAATTAAATTTTCCAAAAATAATTGACTCATCCTTTTCTAATTGTAGTAGGCACAACTAAATTAAATGACACAAGGGAGAGGAGACCCAAGTTTTGATTCTAGGGCAACAAGCCCATTCTTAGAATCCTCATTCCAGGCCTCAACTACGTGAATCAGATGAGCAGCTTCATCTCCGGCGTGAAGCGCTGCTGGTCGGTGGAACTTGTCAATAACAACGCACAACAAGGGAAAGACAGAGCCAGGCAAAATGCCGGTGGGGTTAGGGTGTCGCAATAAGGAGGTGTTGAGTTGTCGGGTCTATCGCGGTAGTGGGTTATGGCATGGCGGATTGTCGGGCGAATGTTCTAAACAACGGCGGCCACAGGTTCCGGTGTTTATTGGATTGGCAATGGAGGTTGAGATGGCGGTTAGGGCTCCTGTTGAAGATGGAGAAGATTTAGGCCAGCGGGCAGCTGTCGATGTGCGTGTGGGAGTCTGTGAGAGCAGGACGCTTGATCTGTTCGCCAATGAAGTCGTTGATTCTCAGCCAAGGGGTCGGGGCTGGACTGAAGTGATGGGGTAATTTTCCCTGGAAGGTCAGCCGAGTCCAGCGAGAATAGAGCCAATTCGGTAGAGGCTGGTTAAGGCACGATGCAATAATTCCGACCGAAAGGGAAGTGGCGATCCGTAGGAGGGCTGTCGTGATGGTGGTGCCGAACTCGGCGAGAGGAAGGAGGCCGCCTTGCGATTTGTGGGAGGCAACAAGGAGAATCTATGGTGATGTGAGCAGTGGCGGGCTGTGCGATGGCTTGACCGAAAACAGGACATAGTGGAGGTACTGATGTAGTGGTGGGAATGAGCGGAACCCGGATATGGTGGCGGGATTGATGTGCTGAAGATGGTGGTGTTGTGGCAATTGTGTGGTTGACATGGATGATGTGTGGGTGATGGGTGTTGTGATGGTTGGGTGGTGTTGCGATCGGTAGGTTGGGCTGTGTTGGTTCTAGCTAGATGGCAGGGGCCAGGCGGATATCGAAAATAGGTGGTGGGTTGGGCGGTTTTGGCACGGTTGTGGTTTGGCGGCGGTTGAATTGGCTTTCTAGTTTAATTGCAAACTCATGTGCAACAAAAAGAGATTTGGGATTTAACAACTGAATTTCGTCATGAAATTTAAACTGCAAACCTTGAATGTATCGTACCACTAACTGCTTTTGTGTTTTGTGAGGATTAATCTGATGAAGGAGGTGTGCAAACTATGTTGAATAGGTATGAATCGATCGTGTTCCTTGGTGAAGGGTTTGAAATTTGCGGTACAGATTAGTGGGTAAACGATGATTTATTTGATCCAAGAACTCGAGACGTAGAGTCTCTAATTATTGAACAGTAGCCGTCAATTGCTCTTGGAGGAGAGCAATATGCTTGGAACCGCGTTTCGGAGGCATCATAGGAGTCATTACTGACTCTAGATACCAACTGACGCAGGAAAGCATATAACTCAAGACGTATCAATGGAGATAGTGGGATAAACCCCAAATAATTCAATATCAATAATCTGTCCTTCAAAGATAATCAAAACACATATAAGTAGTTCAACAATAAAAAAAAGTCCACTTATTCAAAGCCCAACAAAGTTCAACAATAATAATAAATAAAAGGTCCAAAATAATTAAATCTTCGGCTCTAATGGACGAATACGATCATATTTATCCAAGAATGCTAGCGTGGTCTCATCTCCATCAAAAGGTCCAAAATAATTAAATCTACGGCTCCAATGGACGAATACGATCATATTTGATATGCCTCCCCGTCGTGCCCCTGCTGTGGATACCCTTACCATTGCAGAAATGCGCTGTCAAGTTGCTAAATTGACATTGGAGGTGACCACCCTACGGAATAATCAAGCCACGTACAATGACGCAGCCGCCACGGATGTCCAGCCCCACCGCGAGCCTCTGCCCCAAGGCAACCACTGTGATTCCGTTCATGAATGCGGTCCACACCTTGGCGCAACCGCCTCTAAGGCCGATGATTCGACGGATGAGGAGACACTGTCCACTGACAACCCGTTTGCAGCCCTAGACCCTGATCCTCCGCTCCCACGCCCAAACCACTCCTGGGAATCGGGGATCCATATTGATGTTCCTGAATTTACGGGAACCCTTGAACCAGCATAATTTTTGGATTGGATTAATAACGTGGAAGAAATCATGGAGTTTAAACGTGTCCCGGATGATCGGCGTGTGGGACTCATTGCCACCAGATTCAAAGGCCGCGCATTCGCATTGTGGCAGCAGTTTAAAATTGCTCGTGCCCGTTCTGGTAAACCTAAATTGCGATCATGGGCAAAGCTTCGCAAACATCTACAATGTGAATTCCTTCCATTCAATTACAAGGGCACTTTATTTCAGCAGCTTCATCTTCTTCGCCAGGGATCAAGCTCCGTCGCTTCCTACTCCGAAGAATTTTATCAGTTAATTTCACGAGTGGAATTTGCAGATTCGCAGGAACAGCTTGTCGCGTGATACATCACTGGCTTGCGTATCTCCCTTCAGGATACATTAAATCTGTTCGCACCGCCCTCTCTCGCGGGGACCCACCAACGTGCTGTTCTTCTGGAGAAGCAGCAGATGCGCCGCTTTCCATCGTTGAGCACTTCTGCAACTGCTGCTCAATGCGTGCCTCACCTAGCGGCGTCGCTCCAACTGCGCACTGGCGCCGGCTCATCTGGTGCAGTACCCCAGGCCCGACCAACAACACATGTTCGCTGCTTTTCTTGTGGTGAGCATGGGCACAGAATGGTCAATTGCCCAAAAAATACCCATGGCCGTACTTTGTTGACTGAAGAAGCCGCTGCTTTTGATGCTGTTGACCCGGGACAATTATTTGATGAGGACTCTTATTGTATGCTTCCTGAGACCCATTTGTAGGGTCATACTGGGGATTTATTAGTGTTGCGTCGTAATTGCTTGGCTCCTAAATCTCTTCCGTTATCTCAGAGTAACACTCTTTTATCCTCTACTTGCACTATTATGAGTAAAGTGTTTCGTTTATTAATGATTCTTGAGCATGCGAGAATGTGATTGCTACTACTGTTGTGGATAAAATATCTTTGCCTATTGAGTCTCATCCTACTCCTTACGATCTTATGTGGCTTCAGCGTGGTAATAGTGTCACAATTTCTAAATGTGTTTTGGTACAATTTTCTATTGGGGATACATATGTTGATTCTGTATGGAGCGATGTTGTACTAATGGATGCTTGCCATTTGTTGCTTGGGCGCCCATGGCAATTTGATAGACATGTTACGCATGATGGTCACGCTAACACTTACAGTTTTGTGTTCCATGGTACCCGTATTATTCTGCATCCTTAAGTTCCTCGTACTCATGTGCCCCCAACCCCTCCACAGGTTTTATATCTAAATCATACTGATTTTTGCACTGAAGTTGAACATGCTCCTTTTGTGGTGTTGTTATTGGATGTTGATTATGCTCATGATTCATCACCCACTGCTACTGTATTACCCTTGTTGTCTGAGTTCAGTGACATATTTCCTACTGAGGCACTGACTGGTTTACCACCCCTGCGTGACATACAACATCACATCGACCATGTTCCCGGGGCTTCTCTACCGAACCGTCCACACTATCGCATGAGTCCCGCTGAGCATGAGGAACTTCAACTCCAGGTTGAGGAATTGATAAAACGGGGATATGTCCGGGAAAGTCTAAGTCCTTGTGCCGTACCTACACTTCTAACTCCTAAGAAAGATGGAACCTGGCGTATGTGTGTCGACAGCAGAGCCATAAATAAGATCACTGTTCGATAACATTTCCCTATCCCCAGGCTCGATGACTTGTTGGATCAGTTGAGTGGATCTACGATCTTCAGTAAGCTTGACCTACACAGTGGTTATCATTAGATTCGTATTCGTCTGGGGGACGAGTGGAAAACAACTTTCAAGACTCGAGAGGGTCTTTTTGAGTGGCTTATGATGTCGTTTGGTCTGTCGAATGCACCTAGCACCTTTATGCGTGTCATGGACCAGGCTCTCTGCTCTCTCATCGGTACGTGCATTATTGTTTATTTTGATGAGATACTTGTGTATAGTCGTACTGTTGATGAACATATGACCCACTTGCGTTCGGTTTTTGATTCTACGTCATGAGGCCTTCTTTGCTGCCCCTCATAAGTGCACGTTCCTGGTAGATCGGGTTCTTTTTTTGGGATATGTTATTTTAGGTGCCGGCATTAGTGTCGATTTTTCCAAGATTGAGGGGATACAATCATGGCCAAACCCTAATTCTTTAACAGTTGTTCATAGTTTTCATGGCCTTGCATCTTTCTACCGTCGCTTCATCCATAATTTCAGTTCTATTATGACCCCCATTACGGATTGCCTGCAAGGTAAGATATTTCAATGGACCCCTGATGCAGATTCTGCTTTCACTTTGATCAAGGAGAAACTCACTCACGCTCCTTTGCTGGTTCTTCCGGATTTTGGTGTTCCATTTGAGTTGACTTGTGATGCTTCTAGAGTGGGTATTGGGGTTGTCCTAAGTCAGCAGAGTCGTCCTGTTGCGTTCTTTAGTGAGAAATTACATGGCCCTCGTTCTCGCTATAGCGCTTATGATGTCGAGTACTATGCAGTGGTGTGAGCTATCCGTCACTGGCATCACTATTTATATCAGCAGGAGTTTATTTTGTACACTGATCATGATGCTTTGCGCCATCTGAACACCCAGGATTCTGTGTCATCCCGCCATGCATCTTAGGCAATATTCCTCCAGCAGTTCACTTTTATTATTCGGCACAAGTCGGGGTCTTCGAATAGGGTGGCTGATGCCCTCAGTCGCCGCCATTTGTTGCTTACGGATATGCGTACTATGATCCCGGGTTTTGACGTCCTGCCCGAGTCTTATGCTGTCGACCCTTTCTTTGGCCCTATTTTGACACAGGTATCCTCTGGAGCTTCTACTGAGTATGTTCTTGTTGAGGGTTTTCTATTTCGTGGGGTGTGTTTGTGCCTTCCTCAGGGTAGTCTTCGAGTGCTTGTTATTTCTAAGTTGCACGGAGCTGGCCATGTGGGTCGTGATCGGACTATTTCCCTCATCAGCGCCGATTCTACTAGCCCAGCTTGCGTTGTGATGCATCTCCCTTCGTGGCATGTTGTCGTGTTTGTCAGGTTTCGAAAGGGACAGCTACCAATGCTGGACTTTATCGTCCCCTTCCCATCCCATCCCGTCCTTGGGAGGCTATATCTGTGGATTTTGTGGTGGGTCTTCCCCGTACACAGAGGGGTTTTAATGCTATATTTGTGGTTGTTGATCGATTTTCCAAGATGGTCCACTTCATTCCTTGCAAACGGACCACTGATATTGTTCATGTGGCTCAACTTTTCTTTCGTGAGGTATATCGTCTTCATGGCCTTCCACAGTCCATTGTTTCTGATCGTGATACTCAGTTCTTAAGTTACTTTTGGAAGAGCCTGTGGGGCATGACTAAAACTCAGTTGGACTTCAGTAGTGCCTACCATCCTCAGACCGATGGCCAAACTGTTGTTAACCGTTCGCTGGGTAATCTACTTCGTTGTCTTGTGGGGAGAACATACATTCTTGGGACTCTCGTTTGAGTCAGGCGGAATTCGCTCATAATTCTGCACTGAATCGGAGTTCGGGTTTTTGTCTTTTTAAGGTGGTTTATACGGTCGTTCCTAGAGGCCCATTGGATCTTGCTGTCGTGCCACATATTCCTACTACTGATCCCCGTGCTGAGGACCTTATGTGGGATCTTCGTGACATCCATGCGCGGACTTCTCAACGATTACACGATGACAATGCTCGCTATAAGACCGCTGCTGATGTTAGGCGTCGCCCTTTGGAATTTGAGGTTGGTGATTTTGTTTGGACTGTTCTGACGAAGGATCATTTTCCTGCACATGAGTACAACAAACTTTCCGCTCGTAAGATTGGGCCGTTGGAGATTATTGAGAAGATCAATCTCAATACCTACCGTCTGAAGCTCACAGGCCATATTCGCACTTCTGATGTATTTAATGTGAAGCACCTGATTCCGTTTGCCGGTGATAATTCATCTAGAGATGAGATCGATCCTGGTTCGAGGGCGAATCCTCATCTACCTGGCGAGGATGATGGAGATGAGACTGCGCTAGCATTCTTGGATAAATATGATCGTATTCGTCCATTGGAGCCAAAGATTTAATTATTTTGGACCTTTTGATGGAGATGAGACCGCACTAGCATTTTTGGAGAAATATGATCGTATTCGTCCATTGGAGCCGAAGATTTAATTATTATGGACCTTTTATTTATTATTATTGTTGAACTTTGAATAAGCGGACTTTTCTTATTGTTGAACTACTTATATGTGTTTTGATTATCTTTGAAGGACAGATTATTGATATTGAATTATTTGGGGTTTATCCCACTATCTCCATTGATACGTCTTGAGTTATACGCTTTCTTGTGTCAAAAGGTAAAGAAGGTAGACCGATATTAGTTTGACTATGGGCATATGGAGTATGGTTATTTTGAAAAATGAGAAATGTCGTTATTTATCAAAAGGAAACAACACAGATCATTGATTTAATATACTAACTAAAATCACGAACCTGAAATTGGATAATTGTGAACAAAACCTGGAGAAAGAAAATAGAGTTTACAGAGTAGAGTTCTAATTTGACCTCTGTTCATGAACATTAAGATTGTATCTAATCTTGAAATTTAAATGTTTTCTTATGTTATGTTTTCTTAGAGTTCTAAGATGCATAGTGCTTGATTGAATCTTGATATTGTGGAGTAACAATGATGATTGTGGAGTAATGGCCGACCACTGTTATGGCAATGATGGCGGCTTGGGGACGGTGGGTGCCTTCATGATTGCATCGTCGGCCATGGTCGTTGCCTGATACGAGCCTAGATCTGTAATTTTATATGAATTATGATGCAATTTTTCTTGATTTTGAGTGTTTGATGTGTTATTTTCTTTTATGATTCACAATTTTTTTGATTCATTATTTTTGGGGTTGTGATGTGATTTTTTTTATTCTTCATTCTTGGGGTTGTGATGCGATTTTATTGATTCTTGGGATTGTGATGAGATTTCTTAATTTTCTTGATTCTTGGGATGGAGAAAATTGGACCATAACTTGAATGAAAGACCCAGAGGGCATGCAATTTTTAATTGCGTACAGTAGGTGATTTGCAGTTACTGCGTGATCTATTTTCTCTTTTCACCCAAAAAATGGTGACCTGGACCTCCTTTTTATTTATTTTTTAGACGATTATTCAATTTTTATGATTCATTATGAAAATTTTATTTTGTGTTATGTAAATAAATATTTTTGTGTTATGCAAAAAAAATTGTATTATGCAATTCATTTTACATATTTATGCAATTTTATTATGTTTGAATAATGTATTTTTTATTTAATCAAACTGGTTGGATTTATTCTGTAAGATGGGCCTTGATAAATGAGGGGTAAAAAATTGATGTTTTGAAGTTTTTTTGGTGGATTTTCAGTAATGTTTATAGGTGATATTAGTTTGGTAATCTTCTTTATTTTGATCTTGGAAAAACTGTCAAGAAAGTTGTATTTATCTTATACACAGTTGGAGTAAGAAAAAAATATCAGAAGAGAATAAGGGACTGAAAATGGGTTAAATGAATGATTCTGCTAGAAGGTTATGCAAATATTTTGTTAATATAGTTGTTGATAGAATTTCGTAATTATGTAATTAAGTGGCTGTAATCAACTGATTTTATCAAACAATAACAAGATTTAAACTTTGTTCTTGAGTTGGAAATATAGAGAGAGAAAGTAGGAGAGCTAGAGTGAGAAAGTGGTTGTTGTATTATGAAAGCTTAGAGAGAGAAAGGTACATGAGAGACCTATTTATAGGTTTGCATGTGTGAGGTGGCACCTTGTGAGCCTTCTTGGCTTTAAGTGCTGACAAGTGTCCTTGACACTTGTCTTTTCTCACTACAATGCTACATTTACCAATCTTCGTCCTACTACACATCTACGTGCTATTTATACAATCGACGTCTACGTCCTATATCTTGGCGAGCTTCTGGGCGAGCTCCACTGCCTTGTGTCATTTTTGGAGCAATGTATAGATGGATTCTTGCTTGGTCTCTTTGGATATGGGCGAGCTATCCTTCAGAGGGTAAGTTCTCCCGCGAGCTTCTCTCTCTCTGGCCTGGTTGGTCGTCTGACTTGGGCCATTGGGAGACCGGGCGAGCTTCCCTGTGTTGACTCCGGCCAAAGCTGGTGAAGTATTCTTTGAGCTCGTCGGCGACCTTCTTAGCCTTGGTTAATTAATCTCGTGATTATCCTTGGGTAGTTCGTCTATCAACAATAGTCATTTTTTTAACCTATATGCAAATACTCGAAAAATTAATACTTCATCTGTCCAACAAATTATTTCTTACTTTCCTTTTTTGTTTGTCCATAAAACTTTTTCTCATTTTCTTATTTGGAAACAACCCACTCTCACAATAAATTTTGGGCCCCACAATACTCTAACTTTTCTTTTATTTTATCTATTATTTCAATATAATACTCCCTCCGTCCACGAAATTTATGCTCACATTTTTGCACGTAGTTTAATGCAATATGTCGGAAGGTATTATGGGATATTGTGAGATCCGTTTTGAGTAAAGAAAGTATTTATGGAAAGTACATATGATATACTTTTCATAAATATTCTCTTTATTCAAAACGGACCTCACAATATCTCGTAATACCCTCCGACATATTGCATTAAACCACGTGCAAAAATGTGAGCATAAATTTCGTGGACGGAGGTAGTATTACTTTTTATTAATTTCTATGCCCACAATAAAATGGAAAAAGATTCATGAATGGAGGGAATATATCAATTAAAAAATATAGTGTTATAATTGCACCACTGTAAGGTTACCAAAAAAATAACCTTCAGTTTTTTAAATTATGAAAAATATTTAGAATATTTCATATCCACATTTAAGTAGAAGAACCAATTATCAAATTCAATATCTTGCAACTTTTATAAATCTAATTTACACCAAATCTACAAAGTGAAATTATCTTTTAGAATAAAGTGCATTTGCATATAATCCAATCAAAAATAAATACATATCCATCGTGAACACAAATTTATATGTTCATGAAAATATAATAATAACATATAAAAATAAATTTATTATTATTTTAATTAATTATTAATTTATTTATATATTTTTATCATATTACATTTAAATTTATATTTACAAATAGACATATCATCATCATCTCCCATATTCCTACATAAATAACTTTACTATATTTGTAATGTTTTTTATTTTATTTTTGGTGGATATGATGATATTGTAAAGGACTACAACTATACTAGACCTGTAATTGGACCCATAGGCCATAACATAAATCATATTGAAATTTAGTGCAGCCTACCATATATTTTGTCCTTTACTCCTATGATTTCAATTAAATAGTTAGATCCAATGATGATTAATTTTTCCAAAATATTTATTGTTTCTTATTTTCTAAAAAATATTAAATATTGTGCTGTCAATTTTGTTTCTTTCTTCATTTTTTATAGGCAAGAATAAGTGAATCATCATAAATAGTTGATTAATAACCTATAAAAAGATATAATAGTCGTTTTTATAAATAGTTATTATTATTAAATAATTTTCTTAATTTGCATGAAAAATAAAAATGACATTTAAAATGAAGCCAGATGTCATCATTATCTTTTAAACATGGGAAATGTCAACAAAGAAGAATCCTGATGGCATTTATAAAGAGTAATTAAGTATCATGTATTAAAAATAATTAAATATGATTTGAATTACTAAACTAAAATCATAAATTCTACTATGCATAGATACAATGCATTTAATATTTTTTTTCAAAATACATATTTCAAGCTAATTTTTTTTTTCAATTGTGGTATTAGTACTTATTGAAATATTACTAATAATTACCTTTTAGAATATTAATTATTACCTTCTGAAATATTACAAATTATTAATTAGGATAATTATTTTCAAAAGTAAGTAAAATAGTAGATTTGTGCCGAAATTTTTTCTTGTTTTCTTGTTTATTTAACCAGTGGAAATAGTGATCACACTTTCTGTCTGGCATTTTCTCATCATACATATTTTCAAAAATTAAATAATTAGGCTCTGTCCCTATCATTGAACACAAAAATAAATAATTCAATTACAAATTATTGTACAAAAATACGGTATAATATATATAAGCTGAATTGTGAGGGTAGGAACTGATTCAATTTTTATGTATATCACTAACATACCCTTTTTATTTTTTTTTCTCTCTTGTTGCCTTTGATTTTAACGAAGAAGAAATATGAATGCTCGAATATATTTATTACATCGAATATATTCCATGATGTAGTTGGAAGTACAAATTGATTCAAACAAAAATACTGAAAGAATCATAATTGAAACACACAAAAAATATCGAAAAAATTCGGTCGTACTTAAAAGTTTGGACTCTTAACTCTATTTATCTAGAATCGAACTCAAAACACTAGACGAGCTAAGCTTTGATATCAAGAAAGAATTTCATCTCATCTAAAATTCAAATTTATTAGAATAATGTTGAATCAATTCATTTATTTAATTTTTCTATACTCAGCTTTTTGCAAATTCAATAATCAACTGCTTTTATAATGGATAACAACACATATTTATACTATATAATAAAATCCTATCAAATCTCCATAATAAAAGAAAAAGAATAGTAATTCCAATAATTATGATTTTTCAAATTAATGTACAATTCCATGAGATTACTATCATTGTCTCATCTCCATCACTTCATTAATCTTCTAAAACAGGTCAAAGATATAATATTTTTACATAAAAATATAATTCCATAATTTCCTTTGAAATTTATATATTTTCTTAATTTTAATAGATGTCGTGATTTTTTGAAAGCATGACCAAATTTAATCAAGAAAATCATCCGCAAAAATAAAAGTTTCGACCCAAATATAAGAATTAACAAACGAAAACTTCTAACAAAAGAGTGTTCAAAAAATTTTAAACTCAAGAGAATGAATTTTACGTAAATTAGATGATCCCATGCATAAATTCTTTTTTCCCATAATTTGGTAAAATTTTAAGGATTAGTCTTGTATGCACTAGTTATACGGTGCAATTCAAGTTCATTTTTTAAAAGTTACACAAAATATTACTAAAAAGTTACACATGATATTAGTGAAAGTGTATTTTCATACTGTAATTTTTTTGTAATAATTTGTGCAACTTTTCAGTAATAAATTGTGTAACCTTTTAAAAATACACTTGAATTGCACGGTATAAGTGATGTATAGGAGACTTACTCAAATTCTAATATGGATTGGTTAAGATATTGTTACCCTGAATTCCTGATTTCTGCCTTAAATATAGAATTAAACATTAATTTGAAATACTTTTATCATCTCTGCATCTCATTTTTTACCATTAATATTTACTCAATGCATATTTCCAAACAAAGACAACATAATCACTTTCCATAAAATAAAAAAAAATACTCCTTCCGTGTCAGTTTAATTTTTTCAATTTTTTTATTTTATTTAAAAAAGTATATTTATTTATTAATTGTAGCAGTAAAAGGAAAGTGGGAGCCTTATGACTTATAGCGGGACGGAGTGAATATTAATTTTTTGAACTAATGAATAAAAGGTATTTGAAATAAATTTTATTAGAATACTTTATCTTTAATTATGGAATATGAAATTTATTATATAATATTTTGTAATAAAAAAGGGAGTGAAATTTATTAGGGGGGAAAAGTGAGACTTAATATGAATTGCATAAATCACACCACTTCCATCATATTAATTTTTTAACCTAAATTGGGATAATAGTAATTAAAGTTCAAATCTTAAAAAAGAAGCAGTGATTACAAAAGTGTAATTCTTTGATTTCACAATCTAATTGTCAACAATTGGGCCCACACCATGACAGATAAAGGAAGAACACAAAATCAAATCTATCCATACAAATAAAACATAGAAAAAGAAACCCCCAACAGTAGTCTATTACCAAATTGACCCCCCAAGAAAATATTCCAATTCAATAATCCACATGTGACTGCCCTTTTCCCAACCAATCCAAATCCAGTCTCCATTTTTTGTCACACTCACTGTCAAAATGCCCCAAAAAATATTAATATAAATTAAAAAACCCATTAAATATTTCTAATCAAGATTAGGGGAAGGGACTAAGACAGTGGCATGTGATTAGGAAAATCTACTAAAATCCAGGGGCATTCTGGTACTTTCACACCCCTCCTTACCCAAACGTTTAAATGCTAGCTGTTATGAGAGTGACTTGAAAACACTCATCTGACTATATGAGTGCTTTTATTGCTCTGCTTTGCCCAAAAGGCCCACAATCTACACACACTACACACACTAACAAGTCATGGGAGAGAAAAAGATTTAATTTTTAGAGCGAAGGGAGGAAGAAAAGGTGCAGGGATTACCGTTAATGGTGGCGCTAAAAGAGGGTCCAAGGATAAAGGGAAAAATAAACAAACTTAGATTGTGAATTCCGAGCTTTTTTGTGCGATTAATAAGCCCCAATGTGCCTAATTTAAAGGTGTTCTTCTTTGTTTTTTTTTTTGGAATCTTTTTACTTTTCATCTGTGTTTGTTTGTGTAAATTTAAATTGTTGGGTTCTCTGCTAAAGATCTGTTTGGATTTTTGGGGATTTGAGTTCTTCCGTTGTTGGAAGGAGCTTTTTTTCTATTTTGTTCGTTTTATTTGGGATTGTGATTTTTTTGTAAATGGTAATGGGGGACTGATTTGGTTTACGAATGTGTAAAGATTTGTTTCTTTATCAAGGAGAAGGAGCATTTTCCGGGTCTATTTAAGGCGAATTTATATAGAGATTGTGTCTGTAGATTGCGATTTATAGAAAATCTTATTTCTTTGGTGAAAAAACTTTGAAAGAGAAAAGAGGGTTGGCGGTGATGGGCTGCTTTCCTTGCATGAGTCCTCACAGTAAGGATGCAGGGGAGTATGATGACGACATACCTCCAAGATCCCATGATTCCTCAGGTTCAGTTTTTCTTCCATTTAAAATGTTTGAATGAATCACTCTTTTTGTGCAATGTGTGTGATTTTCGATCAATTTATTGGTGGTGTGCAGTTGGTGCAAAGCGAAAGGCAAAAGCCAATGGTAGTGGTAAGTTAACTAGTATAGCTGTTGAGTTTTTAGCATTGTGTTGAGGTCAATTGATAATGCTCGTCTTTTGGTTCGAAAATCTTGTAGTGAGTGTGAAGAAGGGAGGTTCTGTGAGAGCTAAAGGGAAGGAGAGCAACAGTGCTGCCCGTGGTTTCACATTCAAGGAACTTGCTATGGCGACACAGAACTTTAGGAAGGCTAATTTGATTGGCGAGGGCGGTTTTGGAAGCGTTTTTAAAGCCCGCCTGGAGTCGGGCTTGGTGAGTTCACTTTCAGCTTTTGGATGTTTAAATACAATAGTAGATTACTGTGAAATTCTTGGAGTGCAATTTGGTTTTTAGCCAATAGTTGGGGGAGTAATGTGTAATGTGGCACTCATTGGTTGGCTTTGATTGTTAGATTGTTGCTGTGAAGCAGCTGAATCTTGAAGGGCTTCAAGGAAACCAAGAATTCATAGTGGAGGTTCTTATGTTAAGTCTTCTGCATCATCCAAACCTTGTCAACTTAATCGGTTATTGCACTGATGGCGATCAGAGACTCTTGGTTTATGAGTTCATGTCAATGGGTAGCCTGGAGAATCATCTATTTGGTAATTTTTTAACTCGTTTTTTACACACTTCTTCTCTACTGTCTTTGAGGTTTGATCAACTTTAATGTCTATACTCTTCATTTTGAAGTCTAATTTTATTATTGAAGCACTTTTTATCTCTTTGGCTTGGTTATGAATCTGTTTCCATGTATACACTAAGTGCACACCATGCGATTCAACTGTATTTTATATGGTGCGTATTAGTTTGTTAGTGTCAGTTGTTTTCCGTGAAAAAAATAGTTGTGTACGGGTGCATCATGCAATTGGTGTATAGAGTGTTGCTCTATTAAGAAATGTGTTGAGAATCTTGTTGCATCATACAATTGGTCTATAGGGTGTTACTCTATCAAGAAATATATTGAGAATCTTGGATATTAGTTAGTTTGTGGATGTGATTTTTCTTGTATTGAGCATCGCACAACTTCAAACGGTTACCTACAAGGCCTCTTGAGTTCATTACCGATTACTATTTTCTAGTGAACATGTTGCCATTGTTTGTTGTATATATTGGTGAAAAGAATCGGGAGAGAGGAAAAAGGATGCTTAAAACTTTGTTTGTTTCATGTCAGTTACTTAAGTTTTGAGAAAACACTCACATCTTTTATGAGAGTAAATTTAATTTTTCAGATTTAGATGCCGGTAAGACTCCATTGAGTTGGAGCACGAGACTGAAGATTGCTGTTGGTGCTGCTCGTGGGCTTGAATATCTTCACTGCAAAGCGAACCCCCCTGTCATTTATCGTGATCTCAAATCTTCAAATATACTGTTGGACAATGATTTCAACGCTAAGCTGTCTGATTTTGGCCTAGCCAAACTGGGACCTGTTGGTGACAACACTCATGTCTCAACACGAGTCATGGGAACCTATGGATATTGTGCCCCTGAATACGCCATGAGTGGCAAATTGACTCTAAAGTCCGACATCTATAGCTTTGGCGTAGTTCTTTTGGAGCTCATCACCGGACGCAAGGCTATTGATTGCACGAAGATGCCAGGCGAGCAGAATCTTGTCGTCTGGGTGAGTCCATTTCCACATTACACGATTACATACATAAAACCACCAAGTGGTGCAATTTGCAAGGAAACAAACTTTTGTGACTTCTTTTTGTAACTGAGTTGATCTCTTGTGAACTCTTTTTTTTTTTTAATAATTATTATTTAGTATCACTTTACTACTGTTTAACGTACAAAGTGTCACATTTTAAAAAATGTTGGATTTTATGTGATACTTCCATGAACAAGTTCATAGAAGTTCTTATCTTTACAATTAGTAACAATTTTATTTTGTTTACAGTGTCGACCCTATCTGAAGGATCGGAGAAAGTTCGCCCAGATAGTGGACCCCCTTCTAGAAGGGCGACTCTCAAGCCGAAGTCTACACCATGCAATTGCCATAACTGCAATGTGTCTTCAGGAACAAGCAAGTTTCCGTCCCCTGATCAGTGATATCGTTATGGCACTTGAATACTTAGCAGCTCAAGCAGCGGATTCGAATGGCAGATCCCACAATCGGGTGTCATCATCCCCATCTAACCTTGATGTTAAAGTCGATTCCAAAAGACATGATCTTCAAAATGCCGTCTAATTGAAAGTTTTTGTCCTAAACTAGTTGGAGACGCGTTCCAAGGTGTTCGTAATACTTACGTAGGTATCATCTTCTTTTAGCCGTATACTGTAAATAACTGTTGAAATTGGTGCTAACACTTGTCTTTTCCTCATGGTTTTCTGGTGTCGTGAAAGTGTGGTTTCATGAGCACATATAGCTGGATTTTTTTATTTGGGATTATGGTCTTTTCTTAATTATCTTCTTCACTATTGACATCTTCAGACAATACCTTTTTTCTCTGGTTAATGTTCATTACAAATAACTGCATGTGATCTGTGTGATGTAAGAATATGAACCCTCAATACTCTCTAATCGAAGAAATTGGATAAAGATGTACAATATGACAGGTGAGGTGATGCAAGAATTAGAGAATAGGTACTAGGTTGTGTTTAGATAGAGGTATTTGAAATTTATGTTGCGTTTAGATAGAGACATTTGAAATTCAAAAGATTTAAGAATTCATGGATTTTAAATTATACTCCATCCGTCACACAGAAATTTGCACATTTTTCTTATTTAGACGTCTCACATAAATTTATACAATACTAACAAAAATTGATTTGCGTGCACACTTACAAAATTATACACATATGACATTACTTTATAAATAAAATATATTTTTTTTAAAAAATATGTCATCTCTAAATTGTAAATATTTATGGGACAGAGGGAATATGATTTTGCTAAGTATTTGAATTCAAATGTGTCAAATCTAAATATTCAAATTGATTCTTATCCAAATAAATTTGAGTAGGTATTGTGAAAATAGTTCATGATATAGCTTATCATGAAATTGTCTTAATATATCAAATATCTAGTCAAGTATATCAAAATACTGCCTCCGTCCACGAAATTTATGCTCACATTTTTGTACGTGGTTTAATGCAATATGTCGGAGGGTATTACGGGATATTGTGAAATCCGTTTTGAATAAAGAGAATATTTATGGAAAGTATATCATATGTACTTTCCATAAATATTTTTTTTACTCAAAACGGATCTCACAATATCCAATAATACCTTCCGATATATTGCATTAAACCACGTGCAAAAATGTGAGCATAAATTTCGTGGACGGAGGGAGTATTAATCAAGTGTATCAAAAGTTAAAGTCAATATATAAATTTTATTGACATTAACTTTTGATGCACCAGATGAAATTTTTGATACACCTGATTAAATGTTTGACATTTTAAAACTTGTTCATAATAAACTTATCATGAACCATTTTCATATTTTGCCAACAAATTTAAGCTGTAGATGTAAAATTCACTACTCCAAATCTCTCCACCTATAGATTTCAAATGAATTTTTTGCTAAGGTATTTGAACATTCTCCCTGATTGGACTAGAGTCAAATTAAGTATTTGTAATCAATTTGAAAGTAAATTTTATATGAGATTGATTCATTTATTGACATGAGACCATTATAAAATGTGTTACTAATTAATTATAAAGTTATCATTTTTAAAAAGTGATATTTTAATAAATAGTGATAATTTTTTTTGTTAAAAAATGACTATTATTTTTCTTAAAAATATTGTTACATTTTACTATAAATCTATCACTATTATTATTTTGTTAGTCTCATGTCATGAGAGAAGCTCATATAATTTTTTTTTAAATAATAATTAAAAGTGTATGATAAATAATTGATGATGTATTAAAAATTGTGTTTGAAAAAAAAAAGTAAACAACGGTGTATTATAGGGGTATTTTTTTAGGGTTGAATTTTAGAGGATTTAAATTCCTATACCAAAATCCGAATAAACAAATAAGGATTTGGATTTAAAATAAAATTAACAAATGAGAGTTGGATTTTATTTTATTTTATTTGGTGATGAGAGTTGGTTAACATAGAAGAAGAAAAACTCACTAAGTGAGGGATGATTCTAATCCGCCCAAAATGACGAAATAAGGGGTGTTTAAGCCGGGTTAGGATGTTAACCCATAAAAATTAAGCAAGTGATAAATGTGTGCTATTTAAATCAGTATTTTTATAATTGGATCGGTGATCGAACTGGACAGAGTACTGGTTCCCAGTTCAATCGGTCCAACCGTTAAAATTATTTTGGTCTAATTTTTTTAATATTATATATGTTACATTAAAAAATAAAATAAGTTAAATATTCTCATATAAAATTTTAATAAATTATAAATTACATATTGAAATAAACATAATAGAATTGTAAACAATCAAAATCAAAATATTCAAAATAACTCAAGTTATAATATCAGATTGTAATCCATGACATGTTTTATAACTCATGCATAGTAAAGTCACAAATTAAAATATATAAATTGTAGAATAAATTAATTTTAAAAAATTAAAAACAAGCCGGTTGAACCGTTTTTTTTTTTCGTCGGTTTTTTCCTGTTTAACCGTAAAAATGGTTTTTAGGGGGTAACCGGACCAATTTTATGGCCGACACTCGGTTCAACCGGTTCTCAAAAACAATGATTTAAATAGAGCATCTTTATCACAAAAAGTAAATGCAGCCTTAAAATTTATGTTTGGATAGAGTCATTTAAAATTCTAAAAATAATTGTATTTAAGAATTCATAAATTTTGAATTAATTAAGTATTTAAATTCATTAAATTTTAAATTAGAATTAAAGCTAAATATTTAAAATTTATCAATTTAAACATAATACCAAAACAAATGAATTAAATTTAGGGAAAATACACATTTTTGTCCTATAAGTTTCGTTGACTTTGATTTCGTCCTCTTAAGTTTTGAATTTTTGTTTTCGTCCTTTAACTTACAAAAAATTATGGTTTTCATCCTCTTAAGTTTTGAATTTTTGTTTTCGTCCTTTAACTTACCAAAAATTATGGTTTTCATCCTCCAACCGCCTATAACCAGTCATACAACCGGTAATATACACGTGGTTCCATTTTTTCTTTCTTTCTTTTAAGCGAAATACCGACGTGGGGTATTTAGAGGGAATTAGGTCTTGATGGATAAAATACAGGATTAACTGTAAATTCTCACCCAAATCAAAACCCTAGTCGATCAAATCTAGGCATGGAGGCTTGAGAGAATTAGGGAAAATAAACAAAGATCCCCAAATCAAAACATCCAAAAGCCTAAATTCTTTTGAGTGCATATTACTGCACGGAAAGGAAGAGGGATGTCTTCAAGAAATTCGTATGAATCAATGAGTTTCGAGCGCAATATTAAGTGTCATTATGGTTTAGTTGCACGATTTGTACATCATATTCAAAAATAAAGCCGGACAGAATATTCTATGGACGTAAGTATTGGACGGTATTTGGGAGAAAATTTACGATTAAAAGTGTATTTTGTCAAGACTTAATTCCCTCCAAATACCCACACGTTTGTATTTTATTTTTAAAAAAAGAAAGAAAAAATGGATCTACGTGTGTACCACTGGTTGTATGACTGGTTATAAGCGGTTGGAGGACGAAAATCATAATTTTTGGTAAGTTAAAGAACGAAAACAAAAATTCAAAATTTAAGAGGATGAAAATCATAATTATTGGTAAGTTAAAGAACGAAAACAAATATTCAAAACTTAAGAGGACGAAAATCAAAGTTAACGAAACTTATAGGACAAAAATGTGTATTTTCCCTTAAATTTAAGTTTCGTATTTGAAATCCATAATCTCAAAATCCTCAATTTATGCACAATCTAATATAAACGATAATGACAGGTTTAAACTTGGACCATCGGACGAATTTTGATATAGTTAGGTGTTAATTGATCTCCATCCTTAAATTTTTTGATCACTTGTTTTATTTGTCCATCCATAAAATATGTGTCTATTCTCTTTATAAAAACAATCATTTTATTGCTACCCTCCGACCATAACTTAGTTGCACATATGTCATTGACTTTACAATCACAACAATTATTTTATTGACATCAATTATCTTACTTTTTATTTTATTTAATATTTTATTAATTTTTAAATATGTATGCAAGAAACTTGTGCACAAGTTTTTCATAAATATATGAATATTATTTTATAGTTTAAACATTTATATATGATAACTTGATTTTTTTTTTTTATAAAGTAGAATTTGTTGTATTCTAAAACTAATTTAATAGTAGGTATTATATGAAAAATGATTCATGATAAATTTATTATGAAATTGTTTTAAAGTATTAAATATTTGGTCAAGTGTATCAAAATATTCATCAGAAATATTAAAATTTAGGATCAATAAAATTTATAACAACTAGTAATTTCAACTGTGCGATGCACGAATATAGAATAACATGAATATTAAATTTATTGTATTATTAAATATTTTTTATATATTTATGTACGTGAATTTATTAATTGTAATGTAATTGGTCAATTATAAATTTATCAACTTTAATACATGTCTGATATGAGTTATCAACAATATTTATTATGCTATAATATATTACTGAATGATATAAGAACTTAATAAATTAATTGCATATAAATTAGTGACACTGTTTATTGAAAGACTTCCTTATGTGCAATATTTTTTGTTGATTGACTATGTTCACCGTCTTCATCACAAATTAAACTTTTAAGTCCTTTGCGATTGGTCACTCTAGATATTGCAACATACAGCTGACCGTGACCAAAAACTAATTTTTTTTCAATAACATCCCAACATGAGAGAGTGATTGACCTTGACTTTTATTTATTTTCATTGCATAAGATATGATCAAGGGAAACTTTGTTCTTTGGAACCTAAACGGTAATCTTAGATTTGATGGAGTTAATGACATTCTTGGGATCAGAACTTTATAGCATGCATTGCTTCCACATAATCTTTACTTTTAAAATATATGATCCAAGTTTAGTAATTACCAAATTGAGTGCCATTACACAAACCAAGTGAATGATCTATATTTCTCAACAACATCACAGAAGTGTCAACCTTCAGTTTTAGCTCGTGATTAGGAATAGTTGAACATCTTATTCCATTTAGAAACTTTGGAATGTGTACATTAGTCAATACGTCAACATTAGCATCAGACTTGCATCCACTGTTAGAACTTAAATATGTCCTTGCATCACCAGAATTCAATGAAGACATATACTCATTCACGTTATCAACAACATCAAGTGTTGGTGCCAATACAACACAGTCCTTCAAAAAACTCATATTGCCCATTGAATCCATATAAGATGGATATGTACTCTGTACGATGGATAAAATTGGATCACCTGAATATTTTACTATGAGATCTTAAGGAATTTCAACAATTGCATGATCATCAGTCTCAACCCACATTGCTCCATCCCCGATACGTGCAATCCATTCAGAGAACTCTTTTAATTCGTTATGCTCAATTGTTGAACCTGCATCTGCAACCTCATATTCTTAGTTAGTTTCAACAATTTGCAGTCCCTCCATATATTTGAAGAATAATGGTTGCATAGACAATGTCCTGTCAGGTTCCCTTAGGTATCACTGGTAAAATTTGGCGGAAATCCCCCCCAAAAATACAGTTTTACTTCCAAATGGTTTGTTCTTATTCATTGGATTTCTCAACTGCATAATGTCTTTCAGTGTTCTGTCTAATGCTTCAATACAGTATTTGTGCATCATTGGAGCTTCATCCCAGACAATAAGGCTTGCTCTAACAATAAGTTCTGCTAGTTGACTATCCTATTTGATCGAACATGTTGAGTTCTCATTCGGATTTAGAGGAATTTTAAATCTTGAATGAGCAATTCGGCCACCGGGAAGCAAACGCAAAGCTATGCCACTTGAAGCCACATTCAGAACAATTTCCCCCCTCGACCTAATCGCCGCAGATAATGTTCTCCACAAGTACGTCTTTCCTGTACAACATAATTATACACAAAAAATACACCTCCACAATATGAATCTACGCATCTATTATTGTATTATGAACATGACATTGTTCATCAGTTAAATTGGCTACCAAATGATTGTGCTCCTCCGCTAAAGTCACTCGATCGTAACTCAATTCATCATGCACCAACTTATTTTGCATAGATGATGCACATAACATATCTTAAAATGACATTGCTCATTAATCTCTCAAAGACTTTCCAAAATACCACATCATATTTTCAATTTCAACCAAAGTAAGATTCTTTATTTCATCCTCTGTTAATGACAGATCTATTAAAAAAGTTGATTAGTATACGATTTAAACTCACATATATACCTAATATGAAAAAATATTCATATATGTATATTATAATAAAGGGTGTTAAATGTGCCTTGGTGATTCAATAATCTATGTTGTTTGCACTGAATAGCATCTGATAGATGCGTCCAACATTTCTCATGTATCTCTTTAGGGCGGCTCAAGCAATAGGAACACAACAATGTGGTAAAAAGATACCTTATAGCATGAGATGACGCCCAGTGGCTAGCTTTCATAATACCATCAGAGTATTCCTTATAGTCATCCAAAAGACCACGTGCATAGCAAGCATCACGAAAAGTAGCATGCAGCACACCATTGACTATTTTTATATCGTCAAAACTCGTGGCACCATGCACAACTTTAAGTAAACACCTCAAATAGTAGAGCTCACCACTTCCAGGAGGCACATAGAAAATCCGTCCTATGGAGAAACCAGTTGCCTCTTTGTCCACTCTCTCTTTGATGTTTTCCAAACAAAATATTGCGAAAACTCGGCATATGTTAAATTTGCACCTTCTTTATATGTCAAATCTCCACCCTCTTTGTATTTCTTGTTCGCCTCAAACCAAGCTAGAAACATACTTCCATTCACTGAAGGTCGCTTAAGAAATTCATCAATTGTGTTTGAATCAGTAAAGATGACAGACTGCCCATCCGAAAGGTGGAAGCTTAAGCTTTCAACCGGAGGATCACGATACTGAATATCATAACCCAATACACGTCACATTGTCTCATAAGATTATATGTACCTACAGTCATAGTACATGTTGATCTCATCAACATTCGGTACTGTCTCATCCTCATTAGCAGTCTTGTAAAACGATGCAGTGACCCGATCATGCTCTTTATTGACATACTTGAATAAAAATTTTATTGATCTGGACTGATTGCAGTGACCCGATCATGCCATTTATTGACCCGATTATGTTGATCTCCACTTGTATTGCTTATTAGTTTAGGTCTGTTGGCAGTAACAACTCAACCAATCACATCTGTAAAGATAAAAAAACAAAATACATTAGAAATGAACTTAATAAGAAACATTAACAATTTTTCAAAATGGAATGATTACCAAACAGTTCAGCTTCATTCAAATTTTCAATAGAGATTGTTGAATGACTTGAAATTATACATCAGCAAGGGGAATTTGTCATCAATGACTTCCATAACTTTGGTTTGTTGGATAAAGATAATTAGGTTCCTATTCGACGTAGTGCGGTATCTGTGCTTGTTAAACGTCACAATAAAATTCTTCACTGCATACAACCTTCCTTCAATCAACAGTGGGGAAAACTTGTTAAGTTGGTCTTCTTTCATAGTTGCATGCACTCTTTCACCCTGCACAAGTATCATGTGAGAATAAGTTAGTTAAATTACTACATCAATGTGTGAAATCCGTACAAATATAAAAATCAATATTTAACCTACATATCATGAAATACACATTCTAAAGACGATGATGATCTTCGATTTGCAACTGCAGGTACTCGATATGAATGCACCAAGAGAAGTTTCATTGCCCACTCAGTTTTGGATGAGTTAATCTCACTCACAAGCTTGAAAAGTGAACACACGACTCCTTCTCAAATTTGCAACAGCATATTATCTTAGGGGGTAAGTTGTGAATGATGCTAGTGACACCAGCTAGTATATATAGACTTTTTTTAGGGAAGATGAATGGTTTTTTATAGAAGACTGGTCTAATCTTTAGGAAGATGAAGAGTCTTTTAAAACTGGTGCAACCTTTGTGCATGCATAATATGATTTGACATGTATGATAATTATTCATATTAGGCATATTTGGTTTGATTTTAAATTTTATTCCTTTTATGCTTTTATAATGTTTGGTGTTTTTAACAGATTATTATCTTAATATTTATTGTTAGGGATCATTTTAGAAGGGATATATGTTCATTTATACTTATTTAGTTGGATATTTGTGTTCTTAATACTTGTTGTTAAGGATTTATGGACTTTTTTCGGAAAGATGAATAGTCTTTTATGGAAGAATGGTCTGATCTTTTGGAAGATGAAGAGTCTATTATGAATGGTGCAGCCTTTGTGCTTGCATAATATGATTTGACATGTCTGATAATTATTCATATTGATTTGATTTTAAATTTTATTCTTTTTATGTTTTCATAATGTTTGATATTTTTTAACAAATTATTATCTTAATATTTATTGTTAAGGATCTTTTTAGAAGGGATACATGTCCTTTTATACTTATTTAGTTGAACATTTATGTTCTTAATATTTGTTGTTAGGAATTTTTTAGAAGGGATATATGTTCATCCATACTTTAATTACATGTATTTAAGAATATTTAATGTACTAGGCTTTTTAACGTATTAAATTCGATTTTTTAATTGTTTTATGCATGAGGCGTAATATAACTTTGCAGCTTCCATGATATGTCTTGTTAGTTGAAGAAAAGACATATTTTTTGCTAATTTTTTTATTCATCTGATATTAATTTGTTGTAAAAAATTTATCCATATTTGATGTAAATTTTCTGTTCATCAAATATTTGTTGTAAATTTACTTTTTATTGGTATTTTTTCTTTGACTGCATGATACAATGAATATAGCACCAAATACTATTTTATTTAATTTTTGGATATAACATCTCATTGTAATTAATTATTATTAATTAAAAATCTCTTAGATTTGAAGTTTAAATTTAATTAATGGTATACTGATGGATTGCTTAAAAAGTATATTTGAAATCATTTATATTACACGAAAGTTAAATGAAAAGTCTCCATTTTTTTAGATGATCATGGTGTGATTTATGCAAATCTATAACTATCTAATAACAAAATGTTATTCCTTTTCTAGAAAAAATTTTTAACAAATTTTTTTTGCTTTCTAAATTTATATTGTTAAAAAAAATATCAGTTATTAAAATTTGTAAAGTCTTTTCAACTTTCTTAATAAATGAATTAGCTATTATTATTATTATTAAAAAACAAAACACATATAAATAAAACAATGAGCCTCTTAACCTCCCCTAACCAAATATCAATATAGATATAAATGATTTTTTTAACTACCAAATAAAAATCATTTGCATTCTCTTGTTCTCTTTTTAGTGATATTTGTTATTACCTGAATTATTTCGTATGTGGCTTGGATCAGGATAACAATAAGAGTAAAGAATACTCGAATAATCGTGCGAAATAAATATAATGAACACCAAGATTTGCCCAGGTCTTATATTACAAGAGCTGAGACTTAAGTAAAGTCTATTGATTGTGTAAAGGTTCCAATATTTACAATGATGACCTTAAAGCCATATTTATAGAGAAATCTAAACAAGGCACGTGCACCATTTACTCCCTGATGGTCAACTAAACCGTTACAAAAGTAATTATGGAAAGTCTCCCATAATAAATGTCAGCTTCCATGTGTGGTCTCTGATCGGCGCTAATTATGCTATACATTTGGTGTAATTGCTGTAATTACTCTCGGTGAGTTGACTTAGGATATGCTCGTGCTCGTCGACATGTACCTTGCTCGTGCTCATCGAAATGTACCTTGCTCGTGCTCGTCGACATGTGCCTTAGTCGTGCTCGCAAACATGTGTCTTGCTCGTGCTCATCGACATGTACCTTGTTCGTGCTCGCAGACATGTACCTTGCTCGTGCTCGCAGACATGTATCTTGCTCGTGCTCGTCGACATGTGCATTGCTCGTGCTCGCCGCCAAGCTTTACAATATTGAGTTTGGGCCTCATCTAATAATTCATGGGCTTGGACCCATGCTAAATAATTATTGCTTCCACAACAAAAACTGATATGTAATTAAATTAAAAAAGCCAAAGAATATCTATCAAAAAATCCTTTTACATTCTCTAATCATTAAAACAATTTTAATGATTGTAACTGAAACAAAAATTATATATCTATCTATACATATATAATAATAAAATTTTGGACCTAATTGGGCCCAAAATTCTTTTTACTTTTTTTTAAATTTTAAAACTATTCTTATACCATATCATATAGTTTAGGTGGCTGTAATTTTCTTTTTCTTTTTACTCTAGGTTACAAGGTTCAAATCCTTGCACCGATTTTTTTTAATGGGTGTATATTATTATCTGCACATGACAACAAACAACTCATAAAAAATTTGTTAGTGATTGAATCAATAAAAATGTATTTTCAATTATCCAAAGATTAAGCAAGTCATACTCTGTATTAGTCTATAATAAAAGATAAATATATTTTTATAATTTTATCTTATGTATGAGAATACATTGTATTAGATAATATTATAAATGAGATAAAACTTTAATGAATTCATATTTTAAAAGAAAATACAATTTAAATAGTAAAGTGAAGCTTTGTCCCAATTATAAAATCAACTCACAAATCATTCTATTTTTAAACAAAGTGAATTCACACATATTCGGGAAATATTAGTAAGAATTAAGATTCATGATATATAATATTTTTATAATATAATAAAAATAAAAATTTTAAAAGATATATTAATGAAGTTTAATATGGATTTTTTTTTCATAATGGTAAACTTTTGTTGTATAAAAAATTATTAAAAGTTTTTTGTTATAAATATTTATAAAATTCAATATAAAATAATATTTGATTGATTAAACTATTTTTTTAAATAGATAGTCCAAGAATAATTTTAAAATTTTATTGATTAATTAAATTAATATGCTTAACAAATTAAAATCTGTGTACTCATATAAACTCATATATATTAGTTTAAGTAAAAAATAATATTAAAAAGTAATAAAATAAAATAAATATTTTAATTTAGTTTTAGTTAAATTTTTTGTTTTGATATTAAAAGGCTCTTATTTCTTAAAAACTGTTAATTTACACATCAAAATTTTAAATAGCAAATTAACAATGCGCCATAAAATTTAACCACACTCTCTGTCCTAGAAGATATTATATAATTGAATTTTGTGGAATTTTTGTATATGAGTTAACTTATAGTATTTAAATGGATAAAATAGTTTTTAATAAGGGTAAATTGCTCAATTTAAGTGAAAAAAATGTCTTTGAGTGTAATTATTAGTAGAATGTGATGCATTATAGGTTTTTGTGAATAATGAACAGTTAATTGTGTAATTTTTTTAAATATATAAAGTGATATATAAAAGAATTAATACTTGACATTGTAATTTTAAATTCATACATATTATAAGATAATTAATGATATTAATAATTTGTAAAAAGAAAAAAGTGACTATATCAGAGTTTATTAAATGCCTTGAAATAATAACATTGAAGACTCATTTGGAAGATGTGTCTTGAAATTATTAAAAAAGCTTACACCAAAAATAATTTTCAGTAATAACAAATAAAAAAATTATTATCAAATGACATTATATTGTGGTGCATGAAGTGCACGCTTGCATAATAGAGCAAGTGTGTTTCACCCTTCAACCAAAATTACTCTGAATTTTCACAGCTACTTTTGCTTTTATATAATTAGAGATTACTCCCTCCTCTGACAATAAATTGTTCTTTTTTTTGCCAGTGGTTTAATGCAATATGTCGGAGGATATTATGTAGTATTGTGGGGTCCTTTTAAATTCGTTAACGACCTCACAATACCCCATAATACCCTCTTACATATAGCATTAAAACATGTATAGAAAAAGATAATTTATTATGAATGGAAAGAGTATTATTGACCCAAATTTTGATATTTCAGATGAGATTTTTGATACACTTAATCAAATATTTTAACACTGATTTATTGTGAACTATTTACATATAAAATTTTGCCAAAATTTAAATGCAAGTGTAGCATATTCTGTAATAGACTAAATACATCTTAAACTTAAATCAACCTATTACCGTCTCTATTCTCGAATAAAATAGGTTAAATAAGACAACACGGTGGTCAAATGGTGTTTGAATTTGAACCCTCGAGTTTCTAGAATGATCCTCTTCATTTATTTTATATAAATTTTTTGAGTTAGTTTTATATGAAACCATCTAATAATATGAAATTACATATATTAATATTCATCTCCTACTAAACACAAATTAACATACATCCTCTATCAAATGATAATGAATTATGGGGAGGGTGGCTGTAAGGGAGAATGATTTGGTGACATGTAGAGGGAGTTCGAGTGGGTAGGGATGGTGGAAGGATGTAGTAGGAATTGGGTCGGGGGAATGGGAGATGGTTTTGGGAGAATCTAGAGCTTAGGGTAGGTGATGGAGGGAGTACAAGCTTTTGGAAAGATCCTTGGGTTGAAGGAAATTCTCTTAAAAATAGATTTCCTAGGTTGTTCTATTTAAGCCGAGATAAGGAAAACTATATCAACTTTATGGGGAATTGGGTAGATGGGGTGTGCGTTGGAAGTGGAATTGGAGGAGAGATTTATTTGATCGTGAAATGCTCTATTTTTCTGAATTTCTCTCATTGATAAACAGGTTGAAACTTTCGGAAAGCAAGATGGACAAGTGGATTTGGAAACCAGGCCCTAAAGAAAGATATTCCACCAAGGTGGCTTACGAGGTTATCATGGAGAAACAGAGAACAGATCTTAGTCCAAGGTACGAAGACATACCCGCTAAACTTATTTGGAACAAAGTTGCAAGTCTCAAAGTTCAAGCAATGGTGTGGAGGCTACTCAAAGATAGATTTCCTACAAAATCAAATCTTCAAAAGCGGAATATCTTACAACAAGGTCCCCAAACTCAATGTTCGATTTGTGAACTCTCCGAGGAATCAACAAATCATATTTTCCTCAGTTGTTCTAAGGTATCAAAATATTGTGGGTTTTGTGCTATAGCGGGCTTGGTGTGATGTTTCCTCAACATTACAATATTAAGCATCATTTTCTTAGTCATACGGGTATTTTTAGAGGCAAAAACAGTTTGAGAATTGCTGCTAGCATATGGGGAGGAGTCACTTAGCTGATTTGGAAAGCAAGAAACAAGTTGATTTTCGATGGTGAGGAGTTTAATCCGGAAAAAATGATAGAGGAACTGAAAAGAAGAACTTGGAGTTGGCTTTTGGCAAGGAAAATTATTCCAGAAGGTGCATCTTTTGAAATTTGGCTAAAATCTCATTTGTATTTACTTAAGATCATTGAACTCTTTTTGTACATTTTTAATATGCTCATGAGCTCCTTGCTCTCTGGACAATTTTTTAATAAAATACCTTGTTTCCTTTATGCTTAATTTATACCTCATTTTGTTATCTCATGTCATGAGGCGATTTCACAAAAATTTTTGTCAAATTTCTTATAAATTTCGAAAAGAAATAAACACATATTTCAAATAATTATTAAAAATATAAATTTGTAGAACCTATAATAACGAATGAAATCTATATATAGTGTGTATGTCTTTTCTAATTTTACAAAAATTTATACAAAAAAATAGAAAAGATCCAAATCAATTTTCTAATAGAAGAGATTAGATAAAAGACAATATGAGGGTCGAATTATGTAAGAATTCGAAACCTGCATTCTTGGATAGACGAGGCTAGGACCTTTTTTTTCAAGAATTATAGTCCTCTCGGACAATTATTAATTTCTTAATGATATCTCGAACTCATAATTTTAAATGGACATTTTTTAAATGATATATATATTTTTTAATTATTTTAAATTAGTAAATTATAAAAAAAATTGCACTATTATCCAATTTTTGTATACTATTATGTAAATTTTTATCTTAATATAAAAATAGTGATAAAAAAAATATACCAATTTAAAATGATATATTCCAGCTGCTCATGTATCACATTTCACCTTGCTAATATTTAAGTGATGCTCATTAATGCATTTAATTGTAAATTGGTAAGATCCATGTTCCCTCATGACCGGTGATGTTACTCACTTAGATCTGCTTTTAGTTTATGATGATGCATTTATCCATCCCTCTTTTAGTTGTCATTCAATTCCTCTCTTTATGCTTTTAAACTTATTGGGATGAAAACGACGCTTTTTTTTCTTTTTGGAATCTCAATAAATAGTTAGTGGTAGTGATGCAGAAATCGTTCTAGGCGGCCGACTCGATTTTACAAAATCGGCAATATTAGAAGGGTTTCGGACCTAGATGGTTCTAAATTTGTATTTTTATCTATTTAAAAAAAAATAGACGACAAGAAAATGTCCGATTACCAATTTCCGACTTCTGCAGTCTTATTTTGTTGTAGTATAATTTTTTTTATTTATATTTTTTTGTATTTAAAACACATTATTTTTACTAGATTTTGTTGGTGTAAAGGTGTTCTAAATACGTGAATACATCCCTCTTTTTGTTGTATTTATCTTTGTATTTGTTAAGTACGATGAATTCCGCGTTTTAGAATGAAATGCATAAACTAGTTTCATCTTAAAATATTTTTATGCTAAAATTAATTAGTAATTTTTAATAAAATAATATATGCTCTTTAATGAAATAATTAATATCATTCAAAATTAATACTATTTAATAAAATAATTAATATCATTTAAAATTTTATATTTTTTAATGAAATAATTAATATTCATTCAAGATTAATACCTTTTAGTAATATTGTTTAATAAAACAATTGATACCCTAAACCAATTTCACAATCAAATTTATTTACACTTCAGAAATTAAACTCAATACGGATTATATTTTGTTAAAGGAATCTCTAGATTTTCAATTTTCATATTGAAATCTTAAGTCTTTTAGCTTTTTGTATAGTTGCTGTTTAATTCACATTTACAATTTATAAAATAAAGGGATAATTCTATATAAATACACCACATTTTACTCAACTTTCAATTTAATCTTGAGTTTCACGATTATTGTAAAAAATCTCAACCTTTTAAAAAGTTTCAATTCGATACACTTTTTTTTTCCGGCCAGCAACTGATGACGTGTCTCGCCGGAGCACGTGAAATGTTGTCACGCTGGCGTACACGTGTGAAATACTTTTTTGGTTAATTCTATATAAATACACCAACTTTTACTCAACTTTCAATTTAATCATGAGTTCACGATTATTATAAAATATCCCAACCTTTTAAAAAGTTTCAATTCGATACACTTTTTTTTCGGCCAGCAACTGATGAAGTGTCTCGCCGGAGCGCGTGAAATGTTATCACTCTGGCGTAAACTTGTGAAATTACTTTTTTATATTTTATTTTTTTCCACATCATATATTATATATATAAAAAATAAAAAAAATTTATATTAAAAAATATTTTTTGAATGAGAAATACTATAGAAAAAAATGTTTTCCACCATATTCAAGAGGGGCTTGAAAAAACTGTGTTAATGGTACCGAATATTTCCACTTAATTCCATATAAATACACCACCTTTTATGGTTTTGATATTCGGTATCATTAACACAGTTTTTTCAAGTCCTTCTTGAATACGGTGGAAAATGTTTTTTTCCATAGTATTTCTCATTCTAAAAAAAAAAATTAATATAAAATTTTGTTATTTTTTATATATATAATATATGATGTGGAAAAAAAATAAAATATAAAAAAGTAATTTCACACGTGTACGCCAGCTTGACAACATTTCACGCGCTCCGGCGAGACACGTCATCAGTTGCTGGCCGGAAAAAAAAGTGTATCGAATTGAAACTCTTTAAAAGGTTGGGATTTTTTATAATAATTGTGAACTCATGATTAAATTGAAAGTTGAGTAAAAGGTGGTGTATTTATATAGAATTAACAAAAAAAAATATTTCACACGTGTACGCCAACGTGACAACATTTCACGCGCTCCAACGAGACACATCATCAGTTGCTGGCCGGAAAAAAAATGTGTATCGAATTGAAACTTATTAAAAGGTTGGGATTTTTTACAATAATCGTGAAACTCATAATTAAATTGAAAGTTGAGTAAAATATGGTGTATTTATATAGAATTAACCTTAAAATAAATTCATCTCCTTTAAATTTTATATATAAATACAATGAGATTTTGTTATCGAGATTAGTAAAATAGGACACTATTTTTATGAATATGTAAAATTAAAATATTTTTTTTATTAATTTGTAAAACTAAAATATTAATTTTTAAGTTGATTTTATATGAAAATGGTGACATAGGCCAAATTTAACCAAATGTGACGGATTCCCGGGCGATGGCTGAAATTGGTCTTGAGTATCCTCCATGCTTTTTATATAAGTACGCGGATATTCCTCCATTATTGCATAGTTTACCGTCGCTACATTCTACCACTTAAAAGTTTTAGTTCACCATTTTTAATTTTCTCAATTTAACTTATTTCATTATTTTTTAAGTTCACCCCACATTCAAAAATAAGAAGAAAAAATATACGACACTTTTTTTCGACAATGCCCATCGCCGACCTCCGGCACCACCACCATAATTTATAACCTTTTTGTTCGATAAAATATGATTAAAAAATTGTGGAGTGAGAACAGTTCAAATTAGAGATGTTAAACGGGCCGCGGGCTGGTGGGCCGGCCCGTGTAACCCTGTTTTTTACAGGGTTAGGTCCGAGCATATGGCGGCCCGGACTGGTTAGCCCACGGGCTAAACGGGCTAGCCCGCCGATTTTCCAGGCTAGCCCGATTTTTTTTATTAAATTAAATAATTAATATATAATATAAATAATTAAATTAGAAAGTGGATGTGGGCCTGTGTTCATGTGGGCTGTGGCCTTATTCTGAATTTCTGAGTGATTCCCCAGCGGCCCAGCCCCTCACTTACGTAATGTAAACTTATAAATAATTAGTTAATTAAACTTTCATTAATTAATAATTATTAATTCCTAATTTTATGGATGTGTGAATTTTTTTGGATTATGTTATGGATGTGTGAACTTTAGTTATTAAATCATTAGTTCTATTTTATATTAAATTTTAAATTTTTAAATTGTTTTTACCCCGAGCCCGTTAGTGGCCCGTTTAGCCCGTGGACCGCTAGGGTTAGGGTTAGGTCCGAGCATATGGCGGCCCGTTAAGGATGAACCGCTAAGGCCAGGGACCGTTTAGGCCCGCAGCCCTAAGGTTAGGACCAGTCCGTTTAACATCTCTAGTTCAAATCTAGGTTTTAAAGGGAAGGTGAACTGATCTTATTTATTTGTGAAATATATTAAAAAAAAATTGTCTTTTAAAACTTATTTTTTTTTAAAAAAAGAATAAAAATGGGGTGAAGTAATAAAAAAGAAGTGGAAATATACTGGTCCTTTATATAATTGAACTGAATTTGTCTAATGTAAAAGTAAGTATCATAGGTTCAAGAACATAAAAGTCAGTTTCTAAATTTTATATCATATGATAAAACTAATTTTACAATCCCATAAGAATAGTATCTTAGATTTCCCAACCCCATAAATTTATATCCTAAACAATTAACGTGACTAAGTGATTCTTCCGTGCTATACACGAATTGAATATTATAAATTTTAAATATAAAATAATATAATAAAATAAGTTATAATAAAATTTTAAAAATTAAATTATTTAATCCATTTAGCAATTGATTTAATTAACTTATATTACCGTTAATTTTTATTAATATGAAAGTATTATATTGTAAATATACAGATGTATTATATTTATTTAATTATTCATATAATTCTTAGTTATGTACTAAATTTCATGAAATGATTTTAAAATTTAATAAAATAATAATTAAAAGCATTTAATTTGATATAATAAACACTTTAAATGTTAATAAATAAACACTTTAAAATAAATATTTTGAATTTGAATTTTATTTTTGAATGTGCAATATATATGTTGAATTAAAAATAATAATTAAAAGACAATTAATTTGATATATAATGTGTTAAAAATAGATTTTAGATAAAAACATTTAAAAAATTAAAATTATTGATGCAAAATTACAAAAGAAAAGTAAAATTAACACACTCTCTTTATTGGAGAGTGAGTTTCACTATTGTACTGCAAAACTGCTTAAATAAATATATTCTTTTCTCTTTCTTTATTTTTACTTTTTATATATGTATAGATTTGATCAATAAACTTAGTGATTATAAGAATGAAAAGAGTATGTAGTCAAAGTTATACTCAATTAATATATAAAATATGAGGCATTTTTTTGTTTATTTAATTTCACACAATCTTAGAATTAATCCCAAACATTTTACTATTGGTCCTATACGATTTTTTTCTTATACTTATAGTTCCAAATATTAAAATTTATAGATTTAAGCCTTATTTGGCTCGTTAGATAAGCTAAGATAAATTAAATTGTCTTTCCTAATTTGATGTTTGGTTTAATGGACAATTGCCCAAAATTTAATAAAAAGCCCAAAACTAAAATTCAATTATCTTATGAATGTGAGATAATATTATCTTAGAAAAGAGATATGATAATAATCCATTGTATTTATCTTTACTAAAATACTCCTCTTATATTGGAAAGGAGAATCATAATTCACTTTATTTTTGTTTATGATATAGAGGGCAAAATTGTCAATTATATTTTTTTATTATTAATTTACAATCCAAACATTCAAAATGAAATTATTTTACATTACTAATTATCTTAATCCATCAATTCAAATATTTTATTTAACTCACAAATAACAATCTCTAGATTATAATCTTGTCTAATCTATCTTAAGTTATTTATCTTGCCCATTGAACCAAATGGGCCCTTAGTCCCGAAAGATGCTACAAAATTTGCAAATTTTGTCTAAAAATTTGGGGCCAAATCTGCAAATTTTGTAACGTACAAGTGCAAGAAAAATCGTATAGGACCAATAGTGAAATATCTGGGACTAATTTTAAAATAATAAATGTCCGGTGGGACAAAAAAAAATACAAAAAAATTCCACATAAAACAGACAGCCAGCAGCCTCGATTTATACACATGGAAATGCAAGATAATATGCTAACAAAATGGAAAATTTGGGATCAAATCCTATATATGAAAGTACACAGATCAAATGTTTATGTATGGACATGTATGAACTTAATTAAAAAATGAAAGAGAATTTTATATGAATATAATTTATGATATGAATTAATGTTTAATTTTTTTTTATATTTTTGGCAATATTTGATACTTTAAATAGTTTTTTTCTAAACTTGATATTTTAAATTTAAATATAATAATACAATAATTTTTTTATATTAAATACAAATAGTATAAATAATTAAAAATTAATTATTGTGGATATTTATTAATAATATTATAATACCACTGATCTCGACTTAATACTTTTATGAGGATTCTTAATACTTTTAACAAAATATTTAATATATTATAATATTTAAAATAATTTTATAATAAACTTAATTATTATTGTACAAAACCTAGTGAAAACGAAAATACAAGGACCAAAACATGAAAAGGTTTAATAAGAGTAAAATATAAGTACTTGGTGAAATCTAAATGAAAAAGTTAAAAAAAAAAAAAAAAAATTATAGTTGGGCTTTTTCCTTATTATAGGCCCAGGTTATATGTAGCTATTGTTTTTTATCGGATCATAGTACACATCTTAAAATAATTTTACTCTTAGAAACATATAATACAAATAAGCCCAGATTTTATGCACCATTTTTGTTTTGAGTACACCCTCGTAAAATTTCACAAATTACCCTCCTCCTCCACAGTAAAATCGTGCACCCAGCAGTTTCCTGATGCCGACACCACCGCCTGCTGTTATCTTCTCCACCATAGCTGAAATTTGTGGTATTATAGGCTGTAGGCTTGACGATGATGGGTGGTTGTGGTCGTGGCTTCCGGCAACAGTAATTTTTCGAATGGTGGCTTCAAGATGTGGAATTGGCTTTGAACGAAAAAATTCTCATTGAGCAATGGTTCTGGTTCTTCTTTGATTTCCCGGCCATGATGTACAAGAGTGAATATTGTTGGGAGATTAATAAAGATGGTGATGGAGCTTCCATGGTGGGATTGGGAATGCTTCTATGTTGTTTCATCATTATTTTTTAAGAGGAGGAGAATTCACATTTCTCTTTTTTTTTATATACTTGGTCAAAGTTTTTTTTTTTTTTTTTTTTTGAATTGGTCAAGTTTGAGGAGTGAGCCATAGCAATTGCATATCCATATGTTTCCTCTTTTATGTTAATTTATTAAATTATGAAGGGTATACTTGTAATGTATTATATTATTATAATTATTATTATATCAATGTGTGTGTTTTTCAAACTAATATGGGTGCATATAACCTGTTTCATACAAATATTCTCATAATTCTCACCAAACATAGAGATGCAGCCACCCGACGATTTTTCAGGCTCCATTTAGATGAGTGGATTTGAAATTTGTATATTTCACACACAAATAACTACTATTTCCAAGTAAGTTAAGTGAATTTACAAATATTTAGATTTGAGTTTATATTCATAATGAAGGAATTCTGGATCCTTATCAAAACTAAGTCATTTGTCAAATTCTCTATCCTTCCATCATATTTTTCCTCCACTTTTTCATTTCTCTCATCTCTTTACAATTCGTGATTTGAAATATATACATTCTTACATGCATCTTTTTGAAAAAAAAAATCATTCATTTTCAAATCCATCCATCCAAATGAAGCCTCAGAGAATTTCTGCTGGTGAAGAAGACTTGATATTTTCCCCTAAAATCCCTATTATTCTATCTCCCCATTTTTGTATCCAACTTTGCAAGAATGATCTTCGATCCTTGTCTTTATAAATATTTAAAAATCATTTGGCTACAGAAAACCATGTGAATCGAAACAAAAAATAAATTTGCTTCCATATTTGTTCGAAAAATAAAAAAATAAAATTAACTAAATAAGTTGGTTAAAATTTTGAAAAAAAACATATTTTAAAATTTTTTGAAAAAAACAATCATCAAAATTTTTGAAAAGAAATCAATATAAATGAAAATAAATCCAAGTTATAACTATTTTTAAAAAAAAATAGATATAATATTTTTATTTTTTTGTCCAACATAATAGAAAAAGGAGAAAAGACGATGAAAAGGATTTAAAAAGGGAGAGGTGGGTGTACATATTTGTGCTGAAGAAGAGGAGAGAAGAAATAGAAAAACTAAAATTTTTAAAGAGGGGATGTGTGCCTATCATATAATGGGCTTACTCCTATTGTGGGTGTGCAACCAACAGTTATGGTTGTATATGACTTGGGCAGTAAAATAAATAAAATATATTCGATCTTAATAGAAAGGCCATGTTATTGAGACTAGTCATTTTGGGAAATACACTATCATTAATATGAAATTTTTACAAATTTTTGAATAAATTTTCATTTTACACTAAGTTCGAAAAAAATTGCCGAAAAAATTACCGAACAATAGGTAGTGTATTTCCCAAAAAGATAGTATATTTATCCGGTTAGTGTATTTACCAAAAAGGCTAGTGCGAATAACCTGGGCATAATGGAAAATAATCCATCGGTGGCCCAATGGGCCTACATTTGAAAAGGCCTATACACAGTGGTTTTTTTACTCCTAAAATTAGTTTACAATATAATTAGGCCCAATAGGTATTTGATAAATAAGTCACTCCAAATATTTCTATAAACTATTGGTTTAGAAAAACACCAATCTTAATTACTGATTTATTTTATTATTAATACATTTGTGATGTGCAATGCTGAATTTTCATTCGATGGTGAAAGCAACTAGTTAAGAAACAAAGATTAAAAAAGAATTCATTATATATGCATAAATGAGGGCAATGATATGTCTATAGTGATATCATCTTTAAAAATAGTAAACTCATGATTTTGAAATCAAGCATTTAATTGAAATGTCACCCTCACACCTCACTTGGACCATCTATTACCTTGGACATACGTAGGAGTCCTATAACCTTTTACTTTAGAAAACCTTTTTTTTTTTTTAAGGAATTCTCAAATGAAAAATTGGCAAGATTCCATATTTTATTTTAGGTAAAAATTTATATGAAAATTGGTTATGATAAGTTTATTATGAAAATATTTTAGAATAAAAATATTAAAAATCTCATCAGGAATAGAAAAAATCGGATTAGTGGTATTATATTTAAGGGTCACTTACATATTGGTTCAAAAAATTAACTATATTTACAAATTGGTTCACAATTTCTGCATAGAAGTATATTTTTTTTCTGCACAAAGCCAATTTGTAATTTGTGTCAATTTTGTGAACCATTTTGTAATTTTTCCAATATTTAATTGTAGTTGATTTCTTGGACTCAAATTTCTTATACTCTTGATCATCATTATAAGTTTGTCATGAATAATTTTAATATAAAATCTACTTAATGTTTTATTAATATCTCTATTAATTTTAAACTACATTTTCCCATTTAGTAGAATATATAAAAGAGGCATTTACATATTGATTTAAAAAAGTGATCATATTGATAAATTGGTTCAAAATATTTATGTTTGTTCCAAGAAATTATGGTGGGTTTAAGGAATAATAGTGCATGAATTGCATGTAAATAACTAAAAAAACTGTTTAGCTGCGTGTTTGTGCTAGGATTTTAATGTGTTGCATCTTGTATTTATTATAAGCAAAAGAAAGTTGTAAATACAAGAGAATGATAATGATGATTGTCGGCCCTTCTTTCTGTCACGAATGGACCTGTTTATAATGGTTAGAACTAATTAGTCTTAATGTACACATTTGTATGTCGTGTCTTTCTTCTTGCCCACGTTAGGTCATGGCCCGAAGATCGTGAGTGTCAAGGTAACTTGTCATATCTTACTTCTGTCAAGAATGGACCTGTTTATAATGGGACAGTTGTCTCACCCCTTATGTAACCGAATCACGGTGAATATGCGGAATCAGCACTAGATCTTATATCCTTAGCATGATTTTATTTGCCAAGGTCAGATTTCTTGCGCCTTCAGGTGATTTGCCTTACTTTGGGTCTCCTGACCGTTCTGATCCTGGCCCTGTGGTAAACTCAGATCGACACTCTTTCCTTCAGGGTCGCCTGATGGTCTCAACTTGAACTCGCCTGACTCTCGATTGTCCTGAAGCTTGCTCAGCCTTGGCCCGAGCTCTATGGACTTGAGCCTGGTGGAGCTTTCTTGGACCTGGGCTGGACCCAATACATTCAAGAATATTTGTGCCACAATAATTTACACAAACACGTAAATTCTTTTTGCATAGAATCAAATTATATTTTTCCACAGCATCAATTTGTAATTAATGTCATTTTTTAAAACTATTTTGTAATTTTTCATTAAAATCACATATACCTCTTGTTATTACTTCTATTTGTTATAAAATAATGTTTAGTAATACTATTTATCATCGACATTAATAGAAAAAAGCAGATATTATTATTAGTAGTAGTAGAATAATAGATGTATAAAAGGACTCAATTTTTTAAAAAAATGAGACAAATAGAAAGGATGTAATTTTATTTTAACCCATAAATTCTTCTAATAATTAGAATATGGGTTTGTAAACAATTAAAATTAATTGCCAAAACAAAAAATAACATGTAGAAATTACATGTTAAAATAATTTATTATTGTGAGTTAAATAAATTTAATTCCTAATTAATAAATTCAGTTGGGCCTTAAAAGCCTAACAAATTCAATTGGGCTTCTAAAAAAATCCAATTAAATGTTTTGGGCATCTAAAGTCCAATTAATTATTCTGGATTTTTAAAGCCCAAGATATCAAGCCCGATCTCTAAAAGCCCAAGAAATCAAATCTTCACAAATATCCATGAAGATTATCAAATCTTCACAAATATCCTTGAAGATTATCAAATCTTCACAAATATCCTTGAAATCTGATATATTTTGGAAATATTTTCAAATCATATCTTCCGGCCCATTAAATCTGGCCTACAAATCTAGAATTCTACACAATAGGGTCTCATTCTAGTCATTTTCATTCACAACATTCACAACAAGGAGTCAAGAAGATCAGAGTTTAGAGAGAAGCATCAAGATCCAAGACTTCGGGCAACTTTGAAGATTCAAAGGCATTCTTCACGATCTTCAAGAGCGTTCTTCGAGTTCTGCATCCGGAATCACGGTGTGAAACCTCCGGTCAACGTTCTTCATCAACAACGGCGATTGATTAGAGAAATACGACGTGAAGCCCCTCCGATCAACGTCCAACAACAAGTCCTCAACGGCAATCAACACCGCTCATCTACAACGACATCGACATAGGGAATCCAAAGGTGAGTAATCAACAAAGTCCTTACATAAGGCAATATTAATTTGAAATAAGGCTCAACGCCCTCAAATTAATATCAACTTCAACATCAACTCCAGACCAGCTCCGACATATCAACAAAGTCTTTCCACAAGGCAACGTTAATTCGAAACAAGGTTCAACGCCCTCGAATTAACGTCCAACTCCAAAATCAACTCCGGACTCAACTCCGAAGATCAACAAAGTCCTTCCACAAGGCAACGTTAATTTGAAACAAGGCTCAACGCCCTCGAATTGACGTCCAACTCCAAAGTCAACTCCGGACTCAACTCCGACAAGATCAACAAAATCCTTCTATAAGGCACCGTTAATTCGAAACAAGGTTCAACGCCCTCGAATTAACGTCCAACTCCAAAGTGAACCTCGGACCCAACTCCGAGAAATCCACAAATCAAGTCAAGACCAAGTCAAGACTCGAAGAGAAGAATCAGAGGAATTAATAGAGATAGGACCCGAGACAAGCTTGATATCTTTAATATAATTCTTTGTAATTTCCTTTTTCACTTTATTAATAAAGATTTATTAATATTTGTGGAGAAAAATTTGCAGGTTAAAGGGTTTTTTTACATTATATTTGGAGAAAGGAAGCAATAATGGTGTAAAAAAAAATTCAAATTCTAAATTTTCCTTTGTAGTTACGCATAGTAGTAATAATGAATGTATGGATAGGACGCTGATCATAATAGCTATTATCATTTTGACTCAATTTTCAGTCATTTTATATGATGGCATGCGCAGCCACAATTATATGATTAAATTAAACATGCAAATATTTTGTTTCTTAATTAAATTCGAGGGTGGAAAAATGGAACATCGTTAAATTTGATTTAAAAGAAAAATAAAATTGTGCAGTGCAAATTATTTATATTTAAATTTAGACTACTTGTCTAAGTGTGCAATACAAAATATATAATAATATTAGGTATTTTCTTTATTCAGTATTATTATCGAATAAATAGTTAATATAAATAATTAGTCATGAGTACTACTAGTGTCTAGCGTACATGAAATTATAATGTTTTGTTGTCATCAAATTGCGAATTTAATGTTGAAGTGTTGTCATCAATTATATTAATGAGTATATCATGAATTGTTATCCGATTTTGATAAATATTTAATATTTTGGAAATATTTATTTTAAACTTAAATATTATAATATTTTTATTTTTTGTATTATTTATGACTAATTTTAATAGTGCAACCAATTAATTATTATTAATACGTTTAATTACTTAATTCTTCGTACTACTGATGAAATTCTTGAGATTAATAGTTATACTTTACTTTTTCATAATGTTTGTTCCAAGAAATTATGTTGGGCCTTAAGGAACGTAAGTGTTTGAACTGTAAGTAAATAACATCAGGATTTGTCTAACCGATCGTTTGTGTCAGTACTTTAATGTATTGCATCTTGTATTAATTGTAAGCTAAAAAAGAAGCTGAAATATAAGGGATTGACAATGGTTGCAAGTCTCTATTTCAGTCAAGAAAGGGTCTATTTAGAACGTTTAGAGCAAAAATCTTAGTACGCACGATTGCATATCGTGTCTTACTTTGTGCCCACGTTAGGTCATGACCTAAAGATCGTGGATGTTAAGGTAACTTCTCATATGTTAACTTTTTTCTTGAAATAATGGGACAACTGGCTCGTCCTATAAGAAAATTGAATCTTAGTGGAGATGTTAAATCTGTAATGGATCTCGTTTTCTTAGCACAATTATTATTCGTTCAGGCAAGTATTCTCGTGCCTTTGTGAGATTGGCCTGACTTCACTATTGTTTGGGGGGCTCTGTCCCTGATCTTGGGGTTAACTCAGGATCTGTGTTCTTTTCAGGGCCGCCTGAGGACCTCAACAATCATGACGTCTATTAAGCGGCAGACAAGGTTTTGTAGTTCTGGGCTTGCAAGAACTTTCTTGGATTCGGAATGGGCCCAATACGTTCAGAAATATTTTTCCACAACACATACCATTTTATTTTAAGATCATTGTTGAAGGTTTGTTATATGTAAATTTTAAGAAGTCTTGTATATTTACATAGGATTTAAAATTTACATGTAGTTAAATTGTAATTCCTCCATTCCAAAGGTGTTTTCATCTAACAAGTGAACAGTTTTTAAGGAAAGTACGATGATGTGTAAAGTTATATTATTAAAATAATAAAATTAGTTGAATTGAATGTAAAAATAATGATATTTTGTGTAAATTGGTGAATATTGTGAAAATAAAATTAAAGTAGTAGTTTTCATTTACATGGTGTGAAAACAATTGTGAGACGGATAAAAAAAGAAAAGTGTGCAACTAATTATGAGACAAAGAAAATAGTAACATTGAGCTGCTATTTGATTTGAAAATTATTTGATAGAAGAAAAAATATACGATAATTATAGTGGTTAATGAGAACACTAGAATCCTTTAAAATACGATTTTCTATCACACCACATTAGATTATCGTTCTTATTTTTTTATAATTATCATTCTCAATTATAAATAAAATAGTGACATATGAGTAAATAAGTGTATATTTTTTGTGAGTGTGCCCATAAATCAATATTTTCTTTTTTAGTACTCCCTTTGTTCACCAAACTATTTCCCACTTTCCTTTTTTGTTTGTCCACAAAACTTTTTCCCATTTCCATATTTGGAAATAACCCACACTCACAATAAAATTTTGGGCCCCACAATACTCATATTTTTCCCTTATTTTATCTATCATTTCAATATAATACTATTTTTCATTAAATATCGTGCCCACAAATAAATGAGAAAAAATTTCATGGACGAAGGAAGTAGTTTGAAAATTTGTGTACGACGTTCCAAACAAAATTAGCAAATTCATGTGGGCCGGCTGGCGTGGTATTTGATTATCATAAAAGACAATAATTCATTCATTATATTCATAGGTTAAGAGAAAAAAAATATCATTCTTATTTCCTTAAAAAAAATTGAAACAAAATATTTAAATATATTTTTCATACATCATACTATCTCCATTTTTGAAATTTTAATTTTAACTTTTTTCAAATAGTACGTAGGAATAATTTTATAAGTAGTTATACCTATATTTTACCATAAGTAGTCGATCAACTTTGATTAAAAAAAGATTGGCATCCATCTTTAAAAGGCTTTACAAATAAAAAATGAAGAAATGGCTGGCCTGAGTTTAGAGAGCAATGATTGGGACTCAAATCCCTAAGCATGTTCACAATCATCATTACATACACACCCACTCTTATTTTCATGTGTCTTCTATTCATCCAACATTAATTATCATATTTTTAAATGAGAGTTTAGTACTAATATTTCCTTTTCAATATTTATATGCCAATTTTAATTTATTGCATGACTACACTACTCCATATTTTTTGCTTCTATGAAATCAGTTACTAATTTTTTAATAAAAAGAAAGTGATCATGGCATAGTAAACAAAAAAAAAAAAAAAGATGTACATATAGGTTCAAGAAAGTCACTATATTTACAAATAGGTTCAAAATATTTGCACAGAAGCACATTATTTTTCTGCACAAAAGCACATTATTTTTCTGCACAGCACCTATTTGTTAATATAGTAACTTTTTTAAACCTATGTGTAAGTCACCCAATAAAAAAATAATGTATGAACAAGTTTTGTTATAAAACTTTATTTGAAGGTTATAATTATTTTGCTATAAAATATTAATTATTTAATTAAAAATATTAATTTTAAAGAGTATAAGTTATTTTATTAAAAAATATTATTCCAAGAATATAGATTATTTTAATAAAAAATATTAACTACAAATTAATTTCGTCATAAATAAAATGAACACTTAAACATACTCAAAAAGTAAAGGAGTAGATCTCTTGTGAACTCAAGTTCACATGAATTCGTATCACTGCTATGTGTAATCAATATCACTGTTATTCATATATACTATCACCGTTATAAAAATTTACGTCGAATTTTAATAGTGATAGGTTATATGCATAACAGTGATAATGAATATAGTGTATACACATGACAGTGATAATTGATAAACTCGAGTTCACCGTGAACTCATGTTCATAAAAGTTTTTGTCAAAAATAAATACTTAAGTTGCTTTTCATGCGTAACAAATTTTATTTGTACACTTTACTAGATTCTCGAATACCACAAATTAAATAAATGCATTTTGATTAATTAGCACTAAAGCCCATGCTAACCATCATTAATCCCAGGATTAATTTTATGGTACGTACGCTTTATTTATGCCTATCAAATAAAATCATGTAATTAATTTTGAATTAAATAACATGATTAAGCATGCCAGGCGCCGTCGCCCGTTAGAAATTATATAAAGCTTTCTATGTTTGTTTTGTGCACTACACTTTCAATAATATTACTCCTTTTATTAAAAGATATTAATTGATAATAATTTATTATATATGTCAGATAAATGATATACCTCATTTCATTAAATAATACTCTCTCCCATCATGTAAAAATATACATTTTGTATTGGATATAAAAATTTTAAAAAATAAATAAAATAAGGGTATGATTATTGTATTATAGGGTGTATTTATAAATAAAATAATTATTTATGTGAGTGATAATAAAATAATACTCCCTCCGTCCCAAATATATAGGCTTATTTGCCTTTTTGAGGTGTCCTAATTATATAGGCTAGTTTCTAAATGGAATAATAATTTCCTAAACTAGAATATCCCTTTTAATTAACTCTAAATTTATTTAGTCTTTTAAATTCCATTAATTTTGACCATTCACGAGAAAATTATGTTTTGAGAATTGATATACTTAATGAAAATAATTAATGAACATGCATGGGAATTGGAAAAATCCAATTGTTATGTTGGATATGTGATTAAATGTTGAATGCCTTTCAGGTAAATGTGTTGACGAGAATGAGTAATTATTATTGGACGCTATTAAATAAAGTTAAAATAGAAATTTTAGTTGTATAATTTGTTTTTAAAAAAAAAATTCTTAATCTGTGTGTAAATGACAATCAGCCTATATATTTGGGACGGATGGATTAGTTTCATAAAAGAATATGTATATTTTTAATGAACAAACAAAATTGAAAAGCGTGCATATTTTTAGTTGACGGAGAATATTATTTATTTAAATGTAATTTAATTGTAGGATTTAAGTTGGTGGATGGGGGAGACTTGCTTTACTTCTTGAGTTTCTTTATACTCTATCTTCATTTATTATATTAATTTGCTCTTCCAAAAAAAAAATTACTTTTTTTGCTTAATAATATAATCATCACTTAATTGGACAATATAACTAATTCACAGAGTTTTAGCATAATTTAAAGCATACGGAAACTTTAATAAAGTCTATTTAAAGCGAAATAGAATCATACAAATAAATGGGTATACTCAATGATGAAATTATTTCGATATATTCATTTTCGTAGCTACTGATATCGATATTGGGTAAAAATATTATGTCCATAGAATCTATAAAAATATTAAAAATATCGATAAATAAACATAATATCCTTAAAATATGGAGGTAACATAAAAATTATCAAGAAAATATAAAGAATATGAATAAATTTCGACAAAAGATTAAAAAAATATTTTTTGTTGAAAAAATTTGTATGAACTCGATTTTGTCAATTATCATTGTTACTATCACTGTAAAAAAAATCAAGTAATTTTTATAACAATATAGTACTCCCTCCGTCCCGTAGGAATTTGCACCCTACGGGACGGCACACTTTTTAAGAAAAAATAGTTTTATATATAAAGTAGTGGTATATGGGTAAATATGTGTAAAGGTTTGTGAGTGTGCACGTAAATCAATGCTTTCTTTTTTAGTAGTGTGCAAATTTGTGTGGGACGTCCAAATAAGGAAAGTGTGCAAATTCCTGCGGGACAGAGGGAGTATATATGAATAACAATGATAGTGATAGTGATTATACATAACAGCGATACGAGTTCATGTGAACTCGAGTTCACAAGAGACATACTCATATATTTATGTAAATTATCATAAATATAAATTTATTTGTTATTGAATTTTAATAATTTTTTAATTTATCGATATTGATATATCATTATATCTATAGATATTTTTACAAATTCAAAATCTAAATATTTTCATCAATACCAATATTTTCAACCTTGGATATGCTATGAACCCGGTTCGGATTAATCATAATAACATTATTAACTATCCTTACCTAAGTCCAGCGCATGATAGCTATTTGTCAATTATTCTTCAACACACAAATATATATGTATATATTTATTTATTTATTTTTATATGTTTTTTATTTTGAGAGGATTTTTATATGTTATTAGTTAAAACAACAAATGTGATGATCCTGTGAAATGCGTGGTAGCCACCCATCCAAACAATTTTCACAACTTAAAATTGGCAATTGTTTTAAAGGTGTTTAAAAATATTTTAAAGTGATTAAATGAATTTCTATTTAATTTTTGTTTTATTTTATTATGAAACGACTTACATGCTTTTAACTGAAGTTTTTAAAATTTATATAAATTTTATTGAGTGTGTCTTGGGTACACGCAGGTGCACTCTATGCACCCAAATTCAATTTAACTGCACGGTGCCGATGAGGGTGGTGAAGTTTTCGCCAGCGCAGAACTCGACTTCGAAGACCACATAGCGTTTGATACTAGTGTCGTCGTGCTTGGTGTTGTTCATCCATTCCGTCACGGCTTTGAGTGAGTGTGTAATCTCCGATGTAGGCACGCTACAATTCTGGCTCCGATGCGTTATGTTCGCTTGTACTCATAACAGACTTCAGGTCGGCCTTACAACGTTAAAGCCATAGGGGCCTTTTGTGAGAATTTGATTCTCTCCAGGTCCTGTGTGTATATACTGAATTTCTTTTGCATTTTGTCCCTTGTGGTTTTTTTTGTAAAATTGAGTTTTCTGTGAATTTGCAAATAAATCCCCATGTCATATATTAAAATTTAAAAAATATAAATACCCTGTTTGGCTGGATTGAATTTGTAAGAACAATTTATAATACTCAAAAAATATTTCAGCAATACCCGAATAACAACTGAGTAATACCTCATTCTACATTCAACAATACTCCAAGCTTAATATATAAATTAATAAATGAATATACCAAAAGAATAAATTATAATACTCGAATAACAAGTTAGTAATACCCTAAGAATAAACTACTAATACCCTAAGAATAAATTTAAGTAATATCCAAAGAACAACTCATCATATACCCCAAGAACAAATATGTAATTCCCGAAGAACTAGTTAGTAATACCCCAAGAACAACTCACTAATATACAAAGAACAAGTCTAAGTAATACCCCAAAAACATGTTAGTAATACTCAAAGAACAAGTCATTAATACACAAAGAACAAGTTAATAATATCCCAAGAACAACTCATTAATACCTCCAAAACAAGTTTAAGTAATACCCCCAAGAACAAGTCTAAGTAATACCCCCAAGAACAAGTCTAAGTAATGCCCTAAGAATAAGTCTAAGTAATACCTCAAAAATAACTTATCAATACTCCAAGAACAAGTTTAAGCAATACTTTAAGAACAACTGACTAATACCCCCAAAAAAAGTCTGTAATACCCGAAAAATAAGTGAGTAATACACCAAAAATAACTTACTAATACCCCAAGAACAAGTCTAAGTATTACTCCAAGAACAACTCACTAATACTTCAATTGCAAAAAAATACATAGTAAAATCAAATTAAAATCAAAATTGAACTTAAAATCAAAATGCATCCTATGCATTGGGTAAAGCAAGTTTCGGCGAATTTTATTTAGAATTTCATATGCCGCAAATACTTCGAACTTTTCTAATATTATCTAATTTTTATTTTTCCTTAAGTCCAATTAAAATCATTTTTTTAAATGCAAATTATTACTAAGTTTAGTATCAAACAACTCAATTATATTTTAAAAAAGTTACCTCTATGATTTTTAAGAAATTATTTTTATTTATACTGAATAATTATCATATTAAATTAAATTTTATTATAAATAAAGTGTAATTTTTTAATAGTAATAAAAATAATCTTTTAAAAGTATATTAAAATTGCATGATGCTTGGAGTATATAAACTTACTCCAATGGCCAAATCCCAATTATTATTTGTTGAAAATTGGGTGGATGACCCAAGTTTGATCAATTTTATCATGATGTTTCATTGGTGGAAATGAAATTAAGTTGTAAATTGTTAATCTACGTACAAAATAGATAAATTTAAAGTATTAATTTGCTTAAAACCTATTTCAAATGAATGAGATATTAATACATAAAGTTGACAACTTAACATATTAAAGAAAAAAAATAAAGGAGAAAATAAGGAAAATATTCCTTGCCCACGTAGGAAAATATAAGGGCTTTTGAGTCTCTTATATATAAGCATATGAACATTAGAATTAATAACATTCAATGGTCTACATGTTGGTGTCTTAATCTAATCTAAAGATCTTCATGCTACACCCGCACAGGCTCGGACACGCGCACATCGCATTAGGCGCTTTAAAGGCGCGCTTTGCATTTAACCTTTGAAAATTAAAAGGTTTGAAGTTTTGAATATCCATTTGTAATTTTGACGATAACTTCCGATTTGCAGTGCGTCAAATAACTTCCGATTTGCAGTGCAACAGTCAGAAGTTCTAAAATTGTTTTATCTTTGGGACGGTTGTCGTATTGCACCAGTGTACGAAACAATAACATTTTATAAAGAACGAGTAAAACTCGTAACTCGACTTATCTAAATCCGTGTCAATCTTCGTCTTCTTATATACACACCCTAATCCAATATTATTTATATAATGTATGTTTGTGGGTATAGAGTCCCAGTGATTTCAGAGAGACCCGATTATGTTTTTTTTTTTAATCGCAAGATTTTGTTTGTATGTTTTAAGAGATATTGCATAATATACTAATGTGTATACGTGTCTGTGCTTAGTAATTGATGTTACTATGAGACTTTGATGATATTTTTTATGCAAAGTTTTATAAAAAGTTATTCATGAATCTATTTTAATATATCAATATTTAATTAAGTGCATTAAATAATTCTTCAAAAATATAACCAGACATATCATTTTATCTTGCTATAAATCGGAACCACAACCATTGCGAGAGGACAACTACCTAGAACTGCACTCCAAAAACTCAATCTCCACAAGAGAGGAACTACCACTCCACTACAACTGGGATCACCACAAGATGTAATAAAAAAAAAAATCCATGTCTTAAACTCAAGACCTCAAAATCTTAGATAGTGAAACTCTAACAACTTGAGCTATCCACATTTAATTTTTAAAATAATAATTATAATATAAATATATGATATAAAACGAATAATATACAAATACTATAATAAAAAATAAAATTTTGATTTTTTTTTAAATAATGAAACATGAAAAAAAAGTTAAATTTAATAATTTATAGAGAAAAAGATGGTATATTTGATAGGAGAAGAGGGGCAGGTGGCATTTTTTTGAAATTAAAAAAGTTATATTCCTAATTTTTATATATTTGTATTCTGTCAATATAATCATCAATTAAAACAATCATATGATAGCTCTTTCTTACTTTATTTATGTCAAAAGAAATTGTGCTTGCTGTTGTTTTTTGTCCTTCGACTTGGGGTTGGGGGCCCATCCAATCATGTTAGTGGGAAAAGATTCTGGCTTTGGGCTAATACACATTTCCAAATGACTTCAAATTCTAAATGATACTACTACCTGTCCATAAAAAATAAATATGTTATAACATTTTTTTACTGAAGTATAAGAAAATTAGATATTATATATAAAAAATGAAAATATTACTTATATAAAATATAAAATGAATTGTTTCTAAAAAGTTGTATGTTATGTTCAATATCAAATAATGTAAATAATCATATGTTAAAAAATGCAAATAAAGGTCTATTATAAAACAAACATTAACAATAAATTTTATATGAGACTGTCTTACATATAAAATATGTCACTCGAAATTAATCACTTTTAAAAAATATTAAAATTTTAATAAGCGGCGATAATATTTTTGTTAAAATTGATTAACACTTATTTTAAAAAATATTGGCACAATTTATTATAGTCTTATCAATTTTTTTTGTCGGTCTCCTATTATAAGATAGTCTCACACAAATATTTTTATAAGTATATTAAACGAATTGTTACTTATGATAAAAACACTTAAAAATGCAATTAATTCCAAGTATTTCATTAATTTTCATGACTTTTCATAAAAAAATAGCATTATGTAATTAGGAGAAGCAAAGAAAAAATCCTTCAAATATTAACACTTATCTACACATGCTTGGAATGATTAAATAAATTAATAAGATTTACAGTAGATAAATATAAAATCTAATGTCAAAAAGTAATGATGCCCCATTCATATTTCTGTCACAGTTGATAATTTGATATGATTTGCCCTTGGTCAAATTGCAGCAGATAAGTAAGTTGGAAAATATTTAGGGTCCACTTTAGTCAAAAAAATAGAATGTTGATTTATATATTTAAATATTGTTAATTCAATTATTTACATTTATAATAATTATAAAAGTCAACAGAAACATTTGGTCTCAAATGCTACTATTATTCAACTCTAAGTAATTTTGGCCCTTCTATAACATATTAGATGTGTATAAAGTATTACAATGGAATTAATTATTTTATTAAAAAATGTCTGCATGAATAAATAATACTTTGTAATAAAAAAAAAATTATTACCCTTTCAAATCGAAGGGCGGAATTAATTTACAAGAAATTTATTCAAAATAAAATTTATGATATAAGGAAGCAATTTGAATATATTATTATTATTTAGGTCTCTTGTGAACTCGTATCACTGTTATGTGTAATAACTATCAGTGTTATTCATATATACTATCACTATTATAAATATATATATAACTTTTTAACAGTGATAATGTATGTGCATAATAGTGACAGTAAATATACATAACAATAATAATGTATACACATAACAGTATTAATTGATAAACCCGTGAACTCGGGTTCATACAAATTTTTGTGTTATTGTTAAGGTGTGTTTGAAATGATCCAACATTAAAAAATTTATGTTTTAATTTATTTAATAAGTGCCCAATTCCATTTGGATAACCCTCTTTTATATTTCTACACATGATTTAATTATTTTTATATTTATCTAATATTGAATGTTGTCACATTTAATTGGGTTTTATATTTCTATCAAAATTAAATTAAAAAATATATTTATCAAACTATCTATAAAAAATAATTTATCTTACTTTTTAAACTATAAAAATATATTTTCCTATGCACATAACACTATATTCAGTTAATTTACGGTGAATATAAATTATGTCACTCGAGTTACAATTAAAATTTCACTCAATCACAAAAGCAAATATTTATATACTCCCTCCGCCCCAGGGGTGCAAAAGAATGACACGTGGTTTAAGAAAAATGTATTTTTTAAATAAAATAGTGGTATATGGGTAAATATGTGGAAGGTTTTGTGAGTGTGCACGCAAATCTATATTTTCTTTTTAAGTAGTGTGCAAATTTATTTGAGACAACTCAAAATAGAAAATGTGTAAATTTGTTAAGAGACACAGAGAGTATTAAATAATCTCTTTCGGATATTTAATTAAATTGGAAGAATTTAAAAAACGATCACATGGGGGAGCCTATAAAATTGCTATAATCGTACAAAATCCACCCTGGGTTCTCTCACTTTTTAACTTTCCTTATTTATTACTCCTACAAAGAAAAAGAATATTTAGCTGATGATCCACTTTATAGACATAAGAAAAGTCAAAAAATAAATTAAAGTAAGTGAAAAGAAAATGAGCATCTACATATTAATTTAAAAATAATTATATTTATAAATTAATTTAACATATTTGTATAAATATATAATTTATTTTTTCACAGATGCATATTTTCTTTTTTTACACAGAATACATTGTAATTAGTATATTTTCTGAATCATTTTATATTTTTTTTCAAAAGGAAACAAATGTTCACTTTTAAATCCTGGTCAAATCATTTTTATCATAATTTAATCTCTTTTTTGAAGGGAAAAAAATAACCGACATTGTAGTAAAGTAAACTATATATCCTCAATATATTTTTAATATATCTAATTTTTCTTATACTTATTTACCAATACTCTTATAAAATTAAGACTATAATTCTTACTCCCTCTATCCACAAAAAATACGCCCACATATTTATACGTAATTTAATACAATATGTTAAAAGGTATTACGGAATATTGTGAGATTCGACATATTGCACTAAACCATGTTCAAATATGTGAGCATATTTTTCGTGAACGAAGATAATTTTTTGAACGTACAATCTAACCTTATTAATTTGAAGGGACTTGAATTTTAAAATGAGGTGGGGTTATAGGTAATTGATGTATAGTATAATTACTCAACAGTTAAGATTATTTATATTAAAAAATATAAGTTAGTATATTATTATTAATTTTCAATATAATTTTTTTAGTACAATCTTTGTATAAATTTTAGTATAATTAATTTTTAATTTTCAATATAAATAATATTAATTAATGTATAAATGTATTGTCTTTGCAAATATAATTTAGGGGTTGTTTGGTTGACACTTTTGGAAGGTGAGTAATAGTAATTAAAATTATAGTGTGTGTTTGGAATAACTCTACTATAATTTTAATTTTTAAAAACTAAAAAAGCTATCATAATTTAACTATTTGAGAACTATGACTTTCGTTCCGTATCCTTTACATTCCTTATAATTATAGATAAACCTCAGTATTAATCTTTTAAAATTGTTTAGGCATGTTTATTCGCATGAGCCGAGGCGTGGCTAAAAGTATGAGGAAATGATGATGATTATGACAAATGTCAGTAGAATTGCAATCATCACTCCAATTTTCATTATTATTATTAGCATCCTCATATGGTTTCATTTTTTAACTTCCTTAGTGAAAGAATTTCATTCTCATTAAATATATCATTTTAATAAGGTGATATTAATACGTATTTATTATTTTTTAATACTTTTTATAAATATTTGGTAAATTCAAATGATGGGAGCAATATCACTTATTTTTTTTAAAAAAAACTGTGGATTTTGATAAGTATATTTAACTTTTGAGTAGAGTTTGCAAATATTATTTTACTATGTAATTATTTCTACAAAAATCTGAGATGTGAAATTAATTTTTTTAATAATTTTTTTAAAATTCAATCTCGCTCATCGGAGCAAATTCAACCTTTTCACTTGAAAATAAAATATATTACAATATAATATGAATAAAGTTATTTTTTGCGAGAAATGAACTAGAATGGAAGAATCCAAGTTATGATGCCAGTGACGGAGCCAGAAATTTTGGAAGGGGACCCAATTAATATTTTTATAAAAATAAAATAATGTTATATTTATAAAAAAGATCATTATAAATTTATTAAAAAATCTAATTCCATTAATTTAAATTGAATAAGTTAAGTTTTATTATGAAGAAAATTTTAATTGTTTCGACTATATAGAAGATGTCAAATGATGTTGAAATTGATAAAATATTAATATCATAAAAATATCACCAGTTTCCTATTTTTAAGTCTGTTCATTTATTTACAGGAATTAAAACGGTTGATGTCCAGTGAATATTTTTTTCAATTTAACGAAGCCCAAAGTATTCCAGGCAAGGCAAAAATTCACTGTCCTTGACCATTGTTATATACTTATATTCGCTGTACCCCACACTATTGACCACTGTTATATATTATACATATTAATTTTATTATTTAAATATGAAATTACCAAATTACCCCTAAAATTTTACAAAATTTCAGGGAGACCCAGTGCCCCCCTGTACCCCACTTCGCTCCGTCCCTGTGTGATGCTATAATTTTTTTTTTATCTCATTTAATTTTTTTAATTTATTTATATTATTTTTCTAACTGTGAAGTTATGGATTTGAATTTTCTTTTGTCCCATAAAAAAATAGGTGAATCGAATTGAATAAGTGTCATCGTTCCATAGGTTGCCATAAATTTTTTAGAGGATCAAGTGTTTTGACACGTTAAATTCTCTTCTAATTTTGAGTGATTATGTAATAAAATGTCATTTTAATTTGGATAATATTATAAAGAAGTATAAAAACAAAAACAAAAAAGTCCATCGTATTTTAATTTCAAACTAGTTGGATTGACGATTAAAATTGTATTGGATATTTCCCAACACAAAGAGTATGCGTCACAACTCAAATTGTAATAAATGCTCCATAATTAATTATCTAAGCAATTATTTTGCTTCCTACCTATCTTATCATATTCATCCACAGTTCCATCCGCTTGGAATATCACAAATATGAAATTATTATGAACGAAAATATAAAGTTGGCTTGAAGTATTTGAGAGATTTAATGAACTAATTTGTAATTATTAATAACTAATATTTATTGATAAAAAAAGTACAAATATAAAATTATAAGTTTTTATATGAATCAACTATCTTGGGAATTCGTCTCGACTCTTAAAATTTGAATTCAGCACGTTTATTTTGATAAGTTAATCAAACTCTAAGTTCATGTAATACTCAAAATTTTAATAAAACCTACTTGAGTTCAATTTTTTTAATTTGATATATAATGATTTCTAGTCATTTTAGTACTATATGAGGGCTTGTTAAACTAAGAGAGTGTTTGACTAAATTTATTTTAGGTAGTTTATAAGTTGTTGAAGTGTTTAGTTAGTACAATTTAAATTTTTTTGATAAATTATCATAATTCTTTTATAAAATTAATTTAAATAAAAAATAAATATTTTACTATTACTTTTTATTATTTAGATAGATTGTGGTGTTTCGGGGTAAGACAGATGGCTATGAGTGGAGGTATTACGAAAAATAAGTAGAATATTCCAATTTATTTGTTTACAGTTTATAAAATATAAAGATTTTATTTAAAAAAATTATAAACTGTTAACTATTTTATTTTATCAAATATTTTAAAACGATTTAAACATCTTATAAAATATTTTAAAAATCTTCGGCTAATTTTATTTTTAACTCGTTATCAGCTCAATAAGATCGAACTAAGTATAAATTTCAATTACTCGACTTATCTCAACTCTACAAGACAAAAAGACTTTCGTTGATCCCAAAAAAAAAAACCTCAAATATTAAAAATTTAAATGAACTATTCTGAAAATTGGGTAGTGTTTGTTTACGTCTTGAGGTGGATGGAGCACATCCGGATGGAGAAAAAAAGTGGATGGGGCAAATCCTGTGAATAGTAAATTTGTGTTTGGTTTGAATTGGATGTGGTAGGGGTGGATGGAACTTTATGTCAAATCAATACTTTTTGGAGATGATGATGTATTATTTTATTATTATTAGTTAGTGGAGTAATGATTGTATATTAATTATATTTTGTTGTAATACATAATTTTTTTTAAAAATAACCTTGATAATTAATAATTTTTTTAGATAAATTAAATTAATAATAAATAAAATAAAAACAGTGTATATATAATACATAAATATTTTCAATTTTAAATCACAAATAATTACTAATAGTAGAGGTCTTGTAATACTCTAAGATAATAATCTTAAATAAAATTTAAATATATTTATAATATTAATTAATTACATATATATTAATAATTAATATAGATATATATATAATAGGATATTATAATATGTAAAAAATATATAATTAAAATTAATTCTTATTTTATATTAATTGATATAAATTAAATAAAAATATATATGATATATGTGAAAAAGAGATAAATAAAATGTATTTGATATGTAATATAAAATTGATGTGATTGGTATTGAATTATGTGAAATAGGTTTGTAGGTGTATAATAGGGAGTGGATGTGTATTTTGGATGGAATGAGATGTGCAAGTTCGAAAATTGGGTGGGATGGGGGAAAATTCATCCCCCATCCGGATGGGCCCATCCTCAAACAAACACACCCCTGGGGTTTCATTTTATTGGATATTAAAATGGGACCCACATGTAGACTAAATAATACTCCCTCCGTCCACGATAAATGGTCTACGTTACCTTAAATGATCGTCCACAATAAATGGTCTACTTACCTAAAATGGAAAACTTACAATCATTATTTTCATTTTTTATACACATATACTCACTTTTACACATCACATCAAGTACTTATTTAATAATTAAATATTTTTTTATACTAATACACTCACTTTTACACATCAACATCAACTTTTCTTAATAACCGTGCACAGCAAGGGTAGTCCAATTTTCATGGACGGAGGGAGTACTACTAAGACAGAACAAAATATGCAACGCCACACATCTTTCACACCTCACCATCATTAATGCCACTTCCCAACTGTCCACATTCTTCCTTTATGTTTTCTTCTGCTTTTCAACATTTCACTCTTCTTTTTTGTGTAATTTTACTATTGGTCTCAAATCCTTAACTATTTTTCCCCCCAGCTCAACCTTACACCATTCTTGTGAATTCACCAATTTGCCCTTCTTAGTTCAATTTTTTTAATTAACTTTTTTTTATGTTGACAAATTTTTTTGGGTGACTTACATATTGGTTCAAAAAAATGACTATATTTACAAATTGGTTCACAATATCTACACAGAAGTATTTCTTTTTCTGCACAAAATCAATTTGTAATTTTTATCGATTTTGTGAACCATTTTATAATTTTTCCAATTTCTTTTGGTTTCTTAAATATAGTGAACTCTTCCACGCGACCCTTGGTTTCTCAGTTTGGTGAGATGTAAATCGATGAATATTTTCGAATGACGGATGTTTATAGGAGAGAATCAACATAACTCAAGCACCAGAATAGATCTTCAGGTTTGCGTTGCTAAATAATATCTTGGAAAAATTATAAAATATTTCAAAAAAATGACACTAATTACAAATTGGTTCTGTGAAAAAAAAAATTATTTGTCTGTGCAAATATTTTGAACTAATTTGTAAATGTGACAAATTTTTTGAATTAATCTGATATATATGTGAGATCATTTTTTATAAATCGAATTTTGTGGGAGAGGATTTTAAATTGAAATTCAAATACACTTTTGAATGCCAAATTGAGATTAATGTATATTATGATCATAGAGTGTTTCAAGTGAGATGGAACTAGGATTTTTAAAGTGGTATTTTACCAGATTACTATGTATTATGTAGTAAAATGTATGATTGTTTATGAAAAAGATGTACAAATTCATAAAAATATATAGCCATTCACTTCTTTTGCTTTTATTCTTATGTCAGTATCCTTTACTATTTTTTTCTTCCATCTAAATAAAATGATACATTTAGATTGAGGGTTCAATATATTTTGAATATAATAACACTATCATAGAACAATGGGAAAATTACTAAAAATAAGTGACAAAAGTGAGGAGCTCAAATATGTTGGAAAATGAATTGACGAGGTGATAATATAGGGAAAATTACAAAATGGTTCATAAAATTGATATTAATTACAAATTGGTTCTGTGCAGAAAAAAATATGCTTCTGTGCAAAAATTGTGAATCAATTTATAAATTGAGTGATTTTTTTGAACCTATATGTAAATCACCAATAATTTTAAACAAAAAGATACATAGGGCAAGAAAGAATACACGAAATTAAAGAAGATTATAACTTAAACAGTAACGTGTCATGTTGAGGAGAATTCATCACACAAAGCAACAATTTCCTGGTGGTACTCATCGATTTGAATTATGCTCTCGAAGGTAAAACAACTCTAGTCTTCAAGTGTGCAGAACCGCAGAATTTGAAGTTTCGACAAACAAGAAGAACGTTTGAACTGGAATGTCACCTTAATACTCTATATGCAAAGGATAGAGGAGGCGAGAATGATTTCGAGATGTGCGTGCTAAATGAATACACATGGACAGCTATTTATAGGTGAACCTCCACTCAGTTAAACTTGACCTACCATTATGAATTAGCATGTTTTCAATATGTTTTAGCTGCGTTGAGTCATCCATGAGTCAGCATAAAGTCATTTATGTGTCAGCTTTAGATTTAATACCTTTGTTTAATGAAGTCGGGTTTTGATATGGGCCTGACCCATTATAGAATTAATTTGACAGAATCCACAAAATTTTGGGTTCTAAAAGAATTAGATAGAGAGCAGATCCAAGTACACCCCAAGCTCAATTGCTAAGAAGCAGTGATGTAGAAGTCGACCTAGTCGCCGTCTAGGCGCTACGTGATCACTTGTCGACCCGATTTCTGCAAAATCAATAATTTTGGACTTAGGCGCCGCCCATGCGGCCTAAATATATACTTTTACCTATTTTTAAAAATCAAAACAATAGAGTTAATAATATATTTTGTGTGAATATTAATATTACTATATACAAAAATGACCACATGTTGGCACAAACATATATGTGCATAAGTAAAAATACACGTAAATAAATTTAAATAATTAATTAAAATAATAGTGGAACAATGGATGTGCATGTGATTATTTTCTCTATTATCTATAATTATATAATAACAAAATTTTATTCCTTTTTTAGAAATTTATTTATTAGCCAAATTTTCACTTACTAAATTTGTAAACATATATAATTATTATTAACAATTCATTGAATAGAACATAAAGTAAAATTATACCAACATTCTAATAAAAAACACTAACCTTTCAACTTCTAAACTTGATATATACATGATTGTTTTATATTCAAAATATATTAATAGATTACACATAAATAAAAAGACCATTCATCTTCACCACTATAATTACATTCTAATTAAGTTACTCCTAAATAGTGTTACACTCACTATCTAATATTAATATTCTGAAATTCATTCAGTAACCACAATTATTAATATTATTTTCACACCTACAAAAAGAAAACAATTCACATTCACAAAAGTCAATATATATCTCATCTTTTAAATAAACATGTAAGTTCACATATGAAAGAAATTTTACGGGTGTAGTATTATTTATAATTGTATAAATTATTTGTCTTATGTATAATTATTTCAAGAGTTATAGATATAAAAATTAGGTTTTTATTTTTAACATTATAATTTTTTATTGTTTTGATAAATTTAAGTTTCATTAATTATACTATATATATTTATCTTTGAATTTGTTTAATTTTTTAAATAAATCATATTTTATTTAAAATATTATTTGATTTAAAAGTTATTTTTTATATTTTTAAATTATATAATTTATATTTAATATTATTTTTAAACTAACAAAATTATCCAAAACTTAAAAGATAAGACCAAATGTAAAATATAAAATAAAGATCATTTTAAAACATAGGTACCTAACATATTTTGAAAATATTTTTATAGATCACATCAATAATTTACCTGAAGATGCAAATTTGGACCTAATTTTTTAAATTTATTTGTTATAAAATATAAAAAAAAATTATCATAAACTCGATTGGTTGAAGTTCTCTTTTCTACCTTTAGGTGCAAGGTTCAACTCATTGCTCTTATGCTATTCTTTTTATTTTTCAATATTTTATAAATTAGATTATTACTCCTTACGTCCTAATGTCCTATAATTAACTGCACACTGTCCTTTTTCATCTACCCCATAATTGTTTGCACATCTTGTAAATAAAAATCAATACTTTAAATTTAAAGTAAGTTTTGTGTAAGACCGTCTCATGATAATTTGTAAGACCGTCTCATACACAATTCAGGCACTCATAAAAACTTATTTGAATAATAGTTGATAGTTCAATTTTCATTTTGTCTCTTTTAGACCTTTGTTTCAATGTTCAGTTGTATATCCAACATTTATTTAAGTAGTCGAATTGAGACTGATTCTTCCAAAATTCTAAAAAACCAAGGTGTGTATTTATCAAGATTCATATGACAACAAACAACTCATAAAAACTTAATTTATGATCGGATTAATAAAAATGTGTTTTTAATGATAAAAAAAGTTAAGCAAGTCAAACTCCCTATTAGTACATTATAAAGGATAAACATATTTTTATATTTTTTTTCTTATATTTGAAAATAAATTATATTAGATAGTATTATAAATGAGACATAATACCTTATAGTATTCGTAGTTTAAAAAATATAATTAAAATAGTAAAGTGAAATTTTGGTCCACATATAAATTAGCTCACAAATCACTTTATTCTTAATCTAGATGAATTCTCGCGTATTACACAGAATATTAGTAATTATATATATAATATTTTTAATAGATATTTACTTTTTTAATTCTAAAATTTTATTGTATAAAATTTACATTAAATAAATTTTTAAGTTATTAATACTGATAAAATTAAATGACAAACACTTATATATAAATTTCTACGGATCTAAGATCCGTAGAAATATCCATTTTTGAAAATTCGCGGGTCTAAACCGGATCGGGTTGAATTTGAGTATTTTTTCCGAAATTCGATTAGCTTGTGATTTTCGCTCCCAGGTATGTTACAATTGGGGCAAATGCATGTCACTTTAAGGCAAAACGTGTGTTACAATCAGATTAAATGTTATTTTCTACACATATTCATTTATTTTTGTAGAAGTAAATATTTTTCATGCAATGTAACACATGTATATGTTACATTGTATGTGTAACACATATTTATTCTTAATAAAAATATATTTTATCCTATAGTAGCACATATATGCTCATATAATAACACAAATTGAGGAACAAATATGTGTTACAATTAGAGTAAATATGTATTACTGCAAATTTATGTTACACTTGGAGTAAATTTGTGTTACTGCAAATGTGTGTTACATCTAGAGTAAATGTGTGTTACAATTAGAGTAAATGTGTGTTACTGCAAATGTATGTTACAATTAGAGTAAATGTGTGTTACTGCAAATGTGTGTTACAATTAGAGTAAATGTGTGTTACTGCAAGATCAAATGTGTGTTACTGTATACACAAACATTTATTTATCCTTATAAAAATATATATTATATTTTATATAACATATATAAGGTATTAAATGATGTATTAAGTACATGAATATCATATTATTAACATAAATCAACAAAGAAAATAAAAAATAAATTAAGTAACACACATTTATACTTGCAGAAATACATATTTTCTTTATAGTTACTTGAAAAGTACAAAAAATTATTTTTTTAAGAATTAGTAACACAGATTTTGCCTAATTGTAACACGCCTTTGCCAAAATTGTAACATACCTGGGAGCGAAAAAACATATTATTAACATAAATCAACAAAGAGAATAAAAAATACATTAAGTAACATATATTTATACTTGCAGAAATACATATTTTCTTTATAGTTATTTGAAAAGTACAAAAAATTAATTTTTTAAGAATTAGTAACACAGATTTTGCCTAATTGTAACACGCCTTTGCCCAAATTGTAACATACCTAGAGCGAAAAAACCTAGAACTACAAGTTGAGCGAATTTTGAAAAAAAATGTCCAAATCTGACCCGACCCGGTTTAGATCCGCAAATTTTTAAAAAATTGATATTTCTACGGTAGAAATTTGTACGCAAGTGTTGCTCAAATTAAATATAATATAATTTTTATTTATTTAATAAACTATTTAAACCATGAAAATTTTTAGAAATCTATTGATTAATTAAGTTAATATGCTTTACAAAAATATGTGTGTGTATAAATATAAGTAAAAATAATATAAAAAATAGTCAAAATAATAAAATATTTTATTTTAATTTAATTTAGTTAAAAAAAATTATTTTGATATTAAACTCACATTTTTTGATATAGTTAATTTCCACATCAAAACTAAAAATTACAAATCAACCAAATTATGTCATACCATTAAATTTGATCACATTATGACACATATTAAAACTTATAACTTTCTATTACTCTGTTTCAAAAGATAATATATAATTGAATTTTTTATATCTTTTGTATGAGAGTTGACTTATAAATATATACAATAGTTCTTGATGTGGTCGAATTATTCACCTTAAGTGAATGAAATAAAAGAAAGACGTCTTTTCTGTATAATTATTAGTAGAATAAAATGCAATTTATAAGTCTTTGTTACTGATGAATAGTAAATTGTGCAATATTTTTAAAATAAAAATATAATATATAGAAGGATTAATATTACTTGACATTACAAATTTTAAATTCATGCATAATATAAAATAATTAATTATATTAATATAAATAAAAAATTTATTTAATAAATATTATAGACCGTGCATCGCACGGGTGAAAAAACTAGTATATATAATTATAAAATGGTATTTATTATATATTATTAATATCCATATATATAATTAATAATTATAAAAATATTATCTACTATATATATTATTAATTCGATACGGATATCAGTTAGTATAAAATTTAAAGCTAAATAATCAAATCAAATCATATACCGAAATTTGAAAAAATTGATACCTGTAACCGAATCGAATTAACATTGTTTACAATTTTGGTTCGTTTTCGGTAACTAACCGGATTATGCACAACTTTAATCGTACAATTCAATTTTATTTTTAAAAAATTATCTCTATTTTTTCACAAAATTTATTCTTATTTCCACAGAAAAATCAATTTATTGTGTGCGATTTTTCATTATACATAACAACAAATTTTCAGTAAAAAAAATACACTTAAGCTCCATTTGAATGAATGAATATTAATAAAAAAAAAGTAAGAAAATATAATTTTCAAATCACAAATTGTAAAAAGATGAGAGGGAAAAAAAAAGTAAAGGAGAAATAGAAATGAAAAAAGGTAGAGAGGAGATATTTTAAATGATATGATTTTAATGAGAATTTAAATTTTTTTCATTATGAACATAACTTAAATCTAAATAATTTATAAATTACTAATAAATGATAATTATTTGTGTGTGAAATCCACTAATTTCAAACGGAACGAAAGTCATTCTTTAATGGTAACAGGATGGCTGATGCCCAAGTTTGGAGTTGGACCCACACATAAATCAACTCACCCTTCGTACCCGCTCATTGAACTTTCTTGCCAAAGAGGAAAATAAAAATCCCAACATACTATGAGTTTACGAGAGAGAATTAGATATTTTTTTTTCAAAATTAATCATATACTCCCTCTGTTCTAAAAAAATTTGCACACTTTTCTTATTTGAATGTCCCACATTAATTTGCAAACTACTAAAAAAGAAAACATTAATTTACGTGCACACTCACAAATCTATACACATATTTACTCATATGCCACTACTTTATATATTAATATTTTTCTTAAAAAATGTGACGTCCCCAAATTACGGAACGGAGGGAGTACATAATTTTTTTTATATGAGATGAATTTGAGAGGGTATTGATCCAACAACAATCATCTGATTTTGTGGGTGAAACTATTATTGGAGTATATAACTAAAGGACAATGCTAAATATCCAGACATCCAGATATCCAGACAAGGGTAATTTTGGAAATAATAATTTAAGACACAAGTTAAATATCATTTTTACCCTTTAATTTTCTCTCTCTTAATTCAAACTTACATTTCAATTTTCTCTCTCCTAACTTGTATTTCCAATGCAACGTTCAACTCTCAACTAATATTTATTAATAAATACAGTAAATATAATATATCTTAAATCTCTTTCAATAGTTTCTCCTCTTCCATTTTAAATTATTTTAACAAACCTTCTCCAGTTTACATCAACAAACCTTCTTCATTTTATCCTAAAAAAATATGCAGAATTTTATGTAGTATTTAAAGGAGTACGAGTAGGGATCTGCGATAGTGGGTCTTGAATAACAAAATTAATGCGTTTGATATGAAATGTCAATCAAATTTATTTTAGTATGAAAATTATTAAAATATAATTTAGGGTCTAATATGGGGTTGTGTATGAGTAAATTTAGGATTTAGTGGGTCTTTACTAACAAAATTTAATTTTACTACGAAAATATATTCTACAAAAAAAATATTTATTAAAAAATTTGTACGAGAATATTAATTTTTCTATTCATGGTTAACAAAAAATAATATTAAAAAAGATTTGTACGAAAATATTATAAGTTAACAAAAAAAAATATTAAAAAAGATTATTAAGCTATTTTATGTTTTAATAAGTGGGTTTGTGGATGTGTGAAATTAGGGTGGGAGTTAATTATTGTGCCGGCAGTTAATTAATACTCACTCTCTCATACACTTCGCATGTTTTCATATCACAATAAACTAGAACATAATCAATTTGTTAATTAATTCAAATTCAAATTCAAATTTGAATCTTAAGAAATCAGATTCGGAAAAATTATTATTCATGGTTTAGTGATAATTTAATTAAAAAAATTAAAATTCGTAATAAATTACTATATATAATATAATGTATCTCAAAATAAATTAAAATTAAGATATTAAAAAATTTGTCAATATAAATTATCTTTAATTTTATACTTTTTCAATCTTTAATAAAGTTTTCTACGTAATTGTTTTTAAATTATTTTTATATTATTTATACTTTTGAATTCTTAACTGTTCTTTTTAAATTCAAATCTCTTTAGATATATTTCGAATTTAGATTAGTATATTACGAATTTTATATTATTAATGAATTTGGATAGATTTTATTATTACGAATTTTATATTATTAATGAATTTGGATAGATTATATTATTACGAATTTAGATTAGTATATTACGAATTTTATATTATTAATGAATTTGAATAGATTATATTATTACGAATTATATATTATTAATGAATCTCTTTAGATATATTTCGAATTTAGATTAGTATATTACGAATTTTATATTATTAATTTTAAAAAATGTAAATTTAATGATAATAATAATAATGATATCTTTGTATATAATAATAATAACGATATCTTTGTAAGTTAAAATAATAATGATAATTTATAAGTGATATTTATAGTGTTTAAGTATTTCACACTATAAATATTAGTAATTCAATTAGAATGAACGCTAGTACCACTATCAATAGTACACTAGCACTTTATAGTACTAATGTTGATACTACTTAAATGTAAGTTTAAATTAGGTCTATATCTTTGTAATATATATTAAGAATAATAATAATGATGATTTATAAGTGATATTTATAGTGTTTAAGTATATCACCCTATGAATATTAGTAATTCAATTAGAATGAACACTAGTATCATCCTCAATAATACACTAGCATTTTATAGTACTAATGTTGATACTACTTAAATGTAATTTTGAATTAGGTCTATATATTTGTAATATATATTAAGAATAATAATAATGATGATTTATAAGTAATATTTATAGTGTTTAAGTATTTCACACTATAAATATTAGTAATTCAATTAGAATGAACGCTAGTACCACTATCAATAGTACACTAGCACTTTATAGTACTAATTTTGATACTACTTAAATGTAAGTTTAAATTAGGTCTATATCTTTGCAATATATATTAAGAATAATAATAATGATGATTTATAAGTGTTATTTATAGTATTTAAGTATTTCACCCTATGAATATTAGTAATTCAATTAGAATGAACACTAGTACCATCTTCAATAGTACACTAACACTTTATAGTACTAATGTTGATACTACTTAAATGTAAGTTTAAATT
>JAPKLY010000213.1:228433-254615 GCA_026898435.1 Prunella vulgaris | reverse complement strand
TAACACTTTATAGTACTAATGTTGATACTACTTAAATGTAAGTTGATGTTAGGTCTATATCTTTGTAATATATCTTAAGAATAATAATAATGATGATGTATAAGTGATATTTATATTGTTTAAGTGTTTCACACTATGAAGATTGATAATTCAATTAGAATGAACACTAGTACCACTATGAATAATAAGTGTTTAAGAAAATAACCTAATAGTATTACTCTTTTGTGAGGATGGTACTAGAAAATAACCTAATAGTATGTAATACTAGACTGAGTAGTTCCTAATAACATCCTCACAAAACAATTATACTATTAGGATCCCAACATCAAATTATAATATGTCAACATATCGTAATATTCAAATTAAAATTACAATTTAAAAATATGTTAAAATTATAAAAAAATTTAAAACCAAATCATAAATTATTTAAGATTATATTTTAAAAATTGTAAATGAAATAAAAATAAAAAAATCATAGAAAAAATCGTAAAAAAATCTTTTTAAAAGTGAAAAAAATTTAACCATCATCCATAAATCTCGGTCAACTAAATCTCACTCGTTACTCATTTCAAATTAAATTTATTTTCAAATTACATCATTTATTTTAAAAAAAATTCAACATACCGTAATATTCAAATTACATCAAAAATTAGCAAACAAATCGTATATACTCTAAAATACTTGAAATATTAATGAGTGATGACTATTTATTATAATTTAATTAATAAAAATATAATTCTGAGTTATTTCTAATTAATTAATTTAATTTCTACGCCAAAGTTATTTCTTTTATTTAAGTTCCAAAATTATAATTCTAATTAACGGGTTAGCATTCCTACGCCAAATATATTTCTTATATTTTAAATTAATTTAGATTCATATATTAAATTAAATTATTGAATAAAATATCTCGTATGCAAAACTTTATAAAAATAAGAAAAATAATTACATTCAAATATTCAAACTTGTAAGTGGGTTTGTTAATTAAAAGTAGTGGAGTTCATGATTAAAATAAGTAAAGGTTAATTAATGCACTTACCATTAATTAATCACGCCTACTAATAAATGAGAATAATTCAAATGATGTAGAATAATTTAATAGAATAATTAATTTAATTTTAATAAATTATAATTTCAGAATCTAGATATCCAAATTAGAATAATTCAAATGACGTAGGAATGTGAATAATTCAAATGATGTAGAATAATTTAGTAGAATAATTAATTTAATTTTAATAAATTATAATTTCATAATCTAGATATCCAAATGAGAATAATTCAAATGACGTAGTAATGAAAATGATTCAAATGATGTAGAATAATTTAATAGAATAGAATAATTAATTTAATTTTAATAAATTATAATTTAAGAATCTAGATATTCAAACGAGAATAATTCAAATGACGTATAAATGAGAATAATTCAAAACATGTATAATAATTTAATAGAATAATTAATTTAATTTTAATAAATTATAATTTAAAAATCTAGATATTCAAATGATGTAGTTACCGTTTAATTAATTAAGTATTGGAAGTGTGTTGATTAATTATAGTAGTGGAGTCATGATTAATATAGGTGGGGTTAATTAATGCACTGCACGCCTATTAATAAATTTGCACATAAAATAATTAAGGGTAAATTAGTAATATAATAATTAATTTAATTTTAATAAATTAAAATTATTGTCTGGATGTATGGATACTAATCTTTACCGATAATTAAATTTGTCCTTGGAAATAAATACTCCAAGACATTAATGGAGTATATCACTAAATTTGTCCTTTGGAACTAAATACATTAAATAATCAGTGCATCCAACATTTGGAAACATGGGTGCTTATCTCGATGAACCTATTTCAATAATACATTAAATTGCATTAAAATAATATATATTTATTGGAGTGCCATAAATATCAAAATTTTGACAAGTCTTGCTATCTTAAATGTACCATAAATAATATTTATGTAATCAATATTCATAATATTATTTTTAAGGCTAGATATTAGGCCAATTGTGGGGTTGAGTTAAATCAAACCGAACCAAAAGTACCAAGTTTATTGATGAAATGAAATAGTACAAATAATTGAACAACATTACATTTATTAATGAAATAACGAATTTGAGTCATTATTTAACCATTTAAAAAAAAAAATTTAGAATTGTCTTTCTTCTCACACGAGATTGGTTAATTTCATTAAAAAATTCCTCTAAAAAAGTTTGTAAATGTTTAATCAAACTTCAAAATTTAAGTTTGAACATATTTAATAATTAATTGAGTTGAGCTTAGACGAACTTCAGCTGAGTCTAATACACATCGAACTTGAGTAGTACTTTTTACGCAGAGAAAACGTGAATCCATAAATAAACTTTTCAATCTGCGTTGATTCTAAAAAAATGCTGACAATGAGAAATAAAGAGATAACAATCTCAAAAACTTTAATTCATATTCAATTGTCTTTAATAATAAATTACAAACGGTCATTTTATAACAAAGAAAATATAAATATGGAAATAAATCGTAAAGATACTAATTCTAAATTTCTAATTAAACTTAAATTTTCAAATCCTCACATAATAATCACTGCTGTGATCTCACTTCCATAATTTTCTCACACTTTGGAATGATTCGCCCTCGAATCGAATTTGACCATGTATCTAGAGTAAGATAGTGACACCAAATATTAGTACCAAGGTTTACGGATGAATTTAAGAGAAAATTGATTTTTTATTAGATGGAATTATTATATTGTTGTCTTTTATAATGACTGGGTAATAAACACATGAAGTCAATTAAACATATAACTTTTGTTATTTGAATGTAAAACGTTTATTTGTACTTTTATTGTGAATTGAGTATACCTTATACCTAATACGTTGAGTTATAATATTATTTTTTATTAGTTAAAAATCCAAATATTTTACTTAAAAAATGTATGAGTAAGATCATCTCAACAAATTCCCAACAAAATAACTATCATTATGTTAAGTCAACAATGATTGTTTGAAATCAATTGGAATAAAGAAATTGAAGAACACCAAGATTTACGTGGTTCGATCAGAAATGATCTACGTCCACGGATGAGGGCACCTCTCTCACTAATCAATGGAGAAAATACAGATTGCATGTGTTTAGGATATCTCTATAAGTATGTGATCGTTCTATTCCTCTATACATATGTGCGTGTATATAGGAGAATGAAATTCCTAATTAATGCTAGTGATCGTAACCACCTAACAAGAAAACTGCTACAGTTGCAACCGAAAATGAGTAACTGTCAGAGCCCAACGATCTTCAGTTTTGATTCTGTTAAACTGATCGCCCGTTGTCCAGCTTGGAAGTTTAAACCGCTTCGTAACTGATCCTGAGTTAATTCCTGACTTCGGGGTCAGTATGCTCCTTCCTTGTCTTGTCTTGTCTTGTCTTGTCTTGTCTTGTCTGCTGATGTGATATATCCTCAGCTGAGTCTGAGTACTCAGCTGATATCATCAGTAGACCTTTTGTCCTGATCTGACCAGCTGACCTGACCATACCATCCTGACTGACCATCATCCTGATCCGTCATCCTGACTGACTATCCTGAACACTCAGTAGACTCCATCAGCTGAATCCCATCAGCTGACCTCCTCAGCTGACCACCATCAGCTGACCACCTCAGCTGACTACGCTGATATCCCAGATGACTTTCAGTAGACTTCTCAAACGATCTCAGCTGCCCTTGTCAGATGACTAACCATCAGCAGACCTATCAGCTGACTTCTTCAGATGATAGTATAATGTTCAGTTAATCAGCAGTACTTGCTCATCTGAGTTTATTTCACTTTCTTTGCACCCATAACAAATTAGTCATGTAAAAATAATAGTGATTTGTTGAAAATACCGATATCATTGATGCATGACTTGACTTCATGCTCAACACCAAATATAGGTGTAACAACAAGCAACAAACCTCAACACTAATCGAGACACCCAGTTATGGTTTAACCATCCAATAAGAGATGAATCGTTGTAAACGTGGCAACACTGATCGTATCCCGTCTTACCTTTTCAACTCTACCCCTATTTCTCTCTACGATGAAGATGGCGAAGTAATGTAGGAAAAATGTGAATCCATATAAGATACCTTCTCAAGATATAATAATCTTAAATTTTTTAATTCATATTCAATTGTCTTTAATAATGAATTATAAGTGATCTTTAAATAACAAAGAAAATATAAATATGAAAATAAATCATTTAGATACTAATTCTAAACTTCAATTAAAATTGATTCTCTAAATTTTCGTATAATAATTCCAGATTGCTATCGTAATCTCGTCTTTATCAATTTTGATATTTTTACACTTATAATTTTTTTTTAACTTATTGCGAACTCGGACACAACTTTAGAGTATACCAAATACAAATACATGTTTAAACTTGTTTAATATTTATGTCACATCGAGTTCAAATATTTTTTTATCAAATGATCTCAAATCTACTACCAATATATTATTTCGATTTTCATCCTAAATCCAATTTCACATTAACTAAATTTCTAGTATCTTTTTCATTATGTATTGAATCTTGTCTACTAATGATGCAGTCACATAAGTTTTTAGGCAAGTAGGCTGAAGTTTGGTAAAAAATCCAAAGTTAGTTTTTTCTTTTCATGATTTTTTTTTCTTTTAAATATATTCACGTGTATGGTTTATTTTTTTCTTTTAAAAGGAAAGTTTTTTTTCTTTAAAAAAATATTTTGCAAAATTAGTTTTGGTTGTTGAAATTAGTGGGCATTAGGAGAGTCACTCTCTGTGTGAACTATGAGTTAGTGGGGTGGGTGGTCATGTTATCTTAAGTGCAAACTCTTCTACACACATATGTTTAGAAGCTGTTAGTTTATAATTAGCTTTGTCACTTAAATCCATTGTTGAAGTGATCATAATGATGTCATCTTATAATGTTTTTTTCTTTTAAAAGGATGCCATGTTAAAATATTGATCAATATTATCTAAGTTATTTCAAAAAATTTATACGTTGTAATAATTTGTAAGTTGTTTTAAAAGCTTATTATGACCCTGTTTTCAACCTCTTCTCCCACTTATGTGATAAGTGTTTTTTTTTAAAACAAGTGTAATTCATTTAAATTATAGAAGCACTTCTGATTTTGTAGATGTGAGCTTATGAGTTGTTGAAGTGTTTGACTGATACAATTTATAAGTTTTTTTATAATGGTAAAGTATTATATAAATTATTTTCATAATATAAACCATTTTCTGATAGAAAGATTATATTTATGAATTTTTTTTTGTCATGTTAAAAAGTGGTTTATAATATGAACTACTTTCACATTATACATATTCTTTGATAATTTATCATAGTTCATTTAAAATTTTAATTTACTAAAAAATATATTTTTTATATTGAGGTAAGATTGTGAAGTGGTGGTGGGATCCCGGGTGAAGCTGATGTGTAGAAAAAGAGGTGGTGAAAAAAAATAAGTTGGAATATCTCAATATTTTTATTTTATTTTTTTACAATTTATAAAATGTAAGAATTTATTCATATATTTTTAAAAAATTTATAAGCTCTTAAATAATTTATAAGATGTTTTAAAGAGTTTATAAGCTAAGTCAAACACCATTAATCAAATAATTTTTATATATAAAATATTAAAAAAGTATGTAGTACTTGACTTAAATATATATTATATAACAATAACAGTACTTATATATACCAATATATTTTTTTTAAATAGAGTTTATTGTGATTCACTAAAACCTACTCTTTGTAAATAGTGCGTATATATTTATTCCATACATAATGATATATGCAAGTAATTTGAGTCTGACAACTAATTCTTTTATTTTTTATTTTTTGTTTTGATGGGAATTGTTGTTTGACAAAATCTTATAATTAAATCATCCACCAATTTTATATGGGAAAAATAATACATACAGATAATTTAGTGACATAAGTGAGTATATATATATTTAAACGTGCATGTGAAATGCAAGTAGCTATATACTTTGATTTTAAAAGAGAATGGTCAATGAAAAAATATTTGGGGTATCTCAATGATAGAATAATTTCAAGTTAATGTATGTTTAAAGCATTATTTTAAATTAATACAAAATATGAATTGAATAATATTTTTTATATTCTACTAATTTAAAAATAATATTTTAAAATATATCATTTCGCAACTGTCCCTTGAAGATGAAATTGAATCCAACTCATTTCGTCTAAAAAATTAATTACTTCTTGCACATTTTAAATTTGTAATATAAAAAGAAACACATTTTTAAATCAAAAGTCCTCACTACTATATGAATCCCAAATTTCTTTCATGCTTACGTAATTGATATCTTCATCTTCTTGTGGTATTTAAAATTAAATTAAATTCGATAAGCAACAGAGAAACCTGTATGTTGATTACAAATTTTGTTTTATATGGAGTGTATTTCCAGATGAAATATTACCATATTATACAAACTTTGAAAGATAAAAAAAATTAAATACTTTGATCATATATAACTATTTGGGTGTTTAAATCACGTGATAACTGTATATGATAAATTTAAATTAACTTCTATAATTATATTTTATTTGAAGAATTCGTCACATTCTACTAGTCTAGTACTAAAAAAAAAAAGCACTTTTATATTAGAAGCCATATTTTATGCACATCTAATACTTGATTTAATAAACACAGATGATATATATAAGAATGATAATACAATAGGTTCATATTTTCTGCATAAATTACTAATACAATTAATAAAGATTAATTTAAATTATTAATACTTAATGGCAAATATGTCAATCTATATTGATTTTTTTATTTAGGTTATACAAGTAAAGTAGCACCTAAACTAATCAACAAGTAATTACTCCTTCCGTCCCAGAAGACATTGTGGAGTCTTTTGTGCACGCAATTTAAAAAAAAAAATTATGAATATTATATGTGTATTGTGAGAGTTGAGTTTAATAAATAGTTTCCACTTTTAGAAATACAAACTTTTTGTGGAACAGACCAAAATAGAAAGTATGCAACATCTTCAGGAACGGAGGAAGTATCTATCAGTAATGTCAAATGAAGGCAAGTATACTTCACCATTAGGGGATGCAATTGACAAATTATACAAAAGGTTACATACTTCCAAATAATATCATTTTCAACCCCAAAATTATGGTTGCAGTTGCACATCACTATCAGTCTATCACCTTTTATTTTACTACACACACAAAGGTGTGAATCATTCTCTTGCCAATTTAATTAAAAAAAAAAGCATCTCGAAAGTTCACATTCGCCCCAATGTTTTTCATGTCATCTAAACCTCAAAAGTACCCTTTTAAAACACCCACCCCCCCCCCCCCCCCCCCAAAAAAAAAAAAGAATATTGATACCATTATATATTCTTTATCATATGGATTATACTATGTTTTAAAAGCGGAAGCGCAAGTTGACCCGACCACTTTAATATTTTTGGTCGGATCGGGTTCAACCGGGTCTAACCATTTTTAAAGCGGTTGAACCGGTATGACATCATAAATGCATAATATATAATTATATATATATATATATTCTAATAAAATTATATATCTTATGAATAAATTTTATTGAAAAAATAAATTAAAGTTATATATTATACCGGAGGAGGGTGGAACTTAGAGTTGTGTTTCCAGGAAATGAAACTATATCTATTATTATGTAGGGTTATGAACTAAAATTAAACATTATATTATTAAATTATATTTAATATATATAATTAATTTAGTTAATTATGTGTAAAAAATACCATTTAATTAAAAAATTTGTCAAAGCGTCATTTCGGCCGGTCCAACGAGCGACCAGTCCGACCCGATTTTTACCGCTTTAGAACGTTTTTCAGGCGCTTTTGAAAATGTCCGGTCCAACGTACTAAAGCGGCTCGGAGAGGTGTCCGAGTAGCGGTCGAACCGGTCCGATCCGCTTTTTAAAACACAGGGATTATATCATATGTCATCTCTATATGGTTTTTTTTTTACCATCCATTTAGTTATACATAATTAATATATTCATGTTATTTATTGTGCAAATAAATATAATGATGCATTTGTTAAAGTTCATTTATTATACTATGAGTGATTCTCAATGTTGTATATACTCAAGAGCATGATATGCACTTAAATAAAAAAAAAATACTTCAAGCTGCAATCAGTAATGACCCAAGAAATAATTAATAATATTATAAAAAGTAATCAATAGTACCCAAAAGAAATAATCAATATCAATTATTGATATAAACGAGTAACGTGCTAGCTTAAGATAGAAGATTAATAACATTGATTAAAGTTGCAAGTGTGAGGACTAAATTATTTAAAGTGTGACTACGAAGTCAACAGAAGCTAATTATACCCGAATGAGAAGAAAACGAAGACCAAAAATCCCTTGCGAAGTACTAGAAGGGGCGAGCAACTTGGCAACACGGTTGCTCGCCCAAAGAGCTGCTCGCCAATGCCTGGTCTTTGCCCAAACGAAGAGCTGTTCGCTGCTCGCCTGATGTTGGGCGAGATGTTGTCCAACATCGCGTCCAACATCACACTTGTTTTCCACCAAAACTAAGATTAGATATTGTGTCTATCTCTCTCCTAATTTTAGGAAAAATTTACATAAAGAAATGGAGATGATCCAAATTTGAGTTGTTTAGGGTTTGCACAATTTTAGTTTTTTTCAAATTATTGAACCATCTTATATTATACTCTCTAATTTTTATAGGAATTTGCACTTTACAAGATGAGTTTATAAATAAAATAGTGATATATGAGAAAATATTTGGACAATTATGAATATGATTGTAAATCAATAGTAATGTGTAAATTTATATGAGAAGTTTAAGAAAGAAAAATGTATAGATTTTAGTGGGATGAGGGGAGTGTTGGAATTTGTGCTCCTCGAAGAGAGTTTCGATTCGATATATTACTCGCCCAATTCCGATATGGGGTGAATGAGAAATTGAATTTTTAAGTTTGTTGTAACAAATGAGAAATGAGAAGGAAGGGAAATGAGAAATGAAGGGAAAGGCTAAAAGCATTGTCCCACATTGGAAAATTGTTGTTGAGGAAGTGAGTATATAAGGAGAAACACATCTTTAGCTTGTAAGAAAATCATGGGGTTATGCTCCTCCACACTCTACACGTGCGCGCAGGGGGTGTGCAAATCATGACCGAATTTGGCCTAAAAATCTCAAACTTATGTGCGGGCGCGTCCTGCGGACACGAATGTCGCAACGATTTGGTGGCGGCCTGACAAGCTAAGTTTGGGTCATGTTGACCTGACTCCTGTCCTGTCTTGACCTGACTGATGGTCCACCCTGACCTGAGTCCTGAAGGACCATCCTGACCATCCTGACCTGAAAGGGTCATCCTGAGCAGTTTCTGATGGGCCTTTTCAGGCCTGCTGAGATTTCAAAAATCTCTATAGTTACAACACGTTTTGAAACTTAAAAAACCTGTTTTAATGCAATTAATTAAGACGTTTTGTCGGTTACGATCAAGACCATTTGTGGGTCTTTATGACCATACTCGAACAATCATTTTTGAATAATATAAATAATATTCTTATGTGTTGCAAGAAACACAAGGATAACAAGATATACAATATTTTAGTGGAAAAATATACAGATATTTTCCGGCACTTTGCCACATTCTTTTGCCCAATTATTCTACAAATTTCGTTCTTACTCTGGTGATTTACGAACAATTTCTCAATTCGTTTTAGCAAGATATTGTGTTATATCATTGCTATAAATCGTTGTATCCTGGAACAAGTGTCCCTTCGATTCACTTAGCACCTAGAGAGTGGGGGGCATATTTTGTTTTAAGGAAATCGTATTTTTCACGAGTCTCAATTTTATTTATTTATTATTATTATTTTCAGCCACAAGGTGTTAATTCCTACAGGGGAGTATGATTAAAAAAAAATCTCAAAATCATCAAATAAAAATCATCGTAATTAATCGAAAACTCATGATTAATATATTTAAAAAATTATTGAAAGCACCTCTTTTTATTGCAAAGTCATGATACGTAGGCTTAAGAATGGGAAACATTATTCATTACTTACCCCTCACCCGAGCCGACATACTGACCGAAAGCAAGGGTATTATCGTAAAACCGCAGAGATGATGAAATATTTACAAATTTCTTTTTTACTTCTTCCCTGGTCGGATTTTGTGCTCCTTAAAACTCGCGAGACCAGCTCCCTCCCTCACTCCAACCTTTCTCTAATTCCCCCTCTCTCTGACATATACATACAGATAGATACAATAACTCTTCACGACTCTCTCTCTCTCTCTCTATACCTGAATGTATAACCGTATGTATAAATGCATATTGGACTGCACACGCACCTTTTGCATTGACTCCAACCACTTTCCCTCTTTCTTTCCACTGTAAATACTTCTATATATTTGGTGGCTGCGTTTGCTTTTGATCTCTGTTTTCATTGAAGCTTCGAATTCTGCAATGAGGGAGAAAATGGTGGACCTCCCACTTTTTCTGTTTACGGTGAGTTGCCGGGCTTCCGGCGCCGCCGTTTTTGGCGGCGTTTTCTAATTTCCGGTATCTGAAATTGAAGAAATGTTGGTGGAGGTCCTCCTTCTAATGTGTGGGAAAACGTGGGGTTTTGCAGGTGCTTTTAATGGTCGCTGTTGTGAATGCAGAGAGGTTTGATGCGAGGTTTCTGTTGGATAGTGCCACTGAGGGGTACAGTTGAAATTCTTCTTTTGAGTTCTTTTTTTTATAGAAGTGTTATTTCCATGTTTGATCATTTTGAAGCAAAATTCGAGAAGTAATTGAAGGAATAACTGTATAATGTGTTGGATTTCATTTTGTTCTTTGGTTTTAGGGGAAAATTTTTGGTTTAAGCAAGTAACTGTTGGTGAAATTTGAGGATAGTAAATATAGAACCTACTTGATGATTTATTAGACATTGATTAAATTAGTTTCTGATTTATTAGACAAAGACATTCGGAAGAATACTGTGCTATGTATGACATTTGTGGAGCCAGAAGTGATGGTAAAGTGCTGAATTGCCCTGTTGGTACCCCATCAGTAAAGGTAATTACAAGTTTGTTTCTATTTCAGTTGTTTAAGATATTAGACTGGTTTGTCTTGATGCCCAAAAGAGAACATGTGAGTTGGTCTTGTTTTAATTTGAATTTCTTGGTTATTGCTGATAGCTGAGTGTGCCTAATTTGATTTGTTTGATGTAATGTTGTACGATTTGCGATGACAGCCTGACGAATTGTTATCAGCAAAGATTCAAAGTTTGTGTCCTACAATTACTGGAAATATATGTTGTACGGAGGCACAGTTCAATACGTTAAGGACTCAAGTTCAGCAAGTAAGAAATTGAGATTGATTTTTAAGAGCAGTATTATAGTTTTTCTTACGCGAGTAAATAGGAATTAATAAAACAATTGAACTAAATGAACTTATATTCTCTTAGTATATTTGTTGCAGGCTATTCCTTTTCTTGTAGGTTGTCCAGCATGCTTGAGAAATTTCTTGAATCTATTCTGCGAGCTCACGTGTTCTCCTAATCAGAGCCAGTTTATCAATGTGACTTCAATTGCCAAGGTCAGTAATTATATTTAATTGCTCGTAATTTGATTAGCTAATGTGAGAACAAGGATCAGCTTCCATTAGAGATATTACTCGATATAGCGGTTCGATTTGCCAAAATATATATGTTAACAGCTTTGTTACTTTTGCTGATAGCCTGATAATTATATTTTTTAATGCATTTTAATTGGTGTCTTCTTACATCATCAAGTTCTTGTTCCAAAATTAGACTTCTGAGTTAGAATTATTGTCCAGGTTGGGAAAAATTCGACAGTCAATGGGATCGATTATTACATAACTGACACGTTTGGTGAGGGAATGTTTGAATCCTGCAAAGAAGTAAAATTTGGTACCATGAATACTCGAGCAATAGAGTTCATTGGTGCAGGTGCTAAAAATTTCAGAGGTAAGATGGTTCTTCAGTTCCTTTTCTGTTGGATACATAAACATACAACCAGACATTGTTATTGTATCACAGTTCTTTTAGAGTTCTTTCTGATCAGTATTTTTGCATGGCAGAGTGGTATGCATTTATTGGTAGGCGAGCGGGGCTTGGTGTACCAGGATCGCCCTATGCTATCAATTTCTTGCCTGTTGCTCCAGAATCTACTGGAATGAAACCAATGAATGTTTCTATATATTCATGTGGTGACACATCATTAGGCTGTTCATGTGGTGATTGCCCTTTATCGGGAGCATGTTCAAATTCTGCTCTTCCTTCTCCTCAGGAGAAAGGCTCTTGTTCAGTGAGAATAGGGTCTTTAAACGTGAGAAAAATTGTTTATAACGTTTATGTCACTCATTTTATGGGATATGAATTTCTAATTCTTTTTCACTTACTGCATTTTCTGTTGTTGATAAAATGCAGGCAAAATGTGTTGAAGTTGCAGTGGCAATAATATATATTGTACTTGTTTCTTTATTTCTTGGGTGGGGCTTCTTCCATAGGAAAAGGAAAACTAGTCCTGTTTCTAGAACAAAACCGTTGATTAATGTCCCCAATGGTGGCATCATTCGCCGTATAAACAGTCAAAAGGATGAGAATATTCCTATGCAGGTGCGTGCCATATGAATCTTTGAATGGTAAATTTAGTAAACTAAGTAAAATGGTGTTCCTTTTCGCCACTTTCTTGGAAATTTCTAATGACCTTCATATCGAAAAGTCTTTTCCTTAAGTGCTGCTGTTCAACTGTGTTATTCATATTTTGTTATTTATTATTATATATCAGATGCTCGAGGATGTTCCCCAAATTACTAACGGAGTACAGCTTTCACTCGTGCAAGGATACATGTCAAAGTTCTACAGGTGCTGTACCTGTTACATCTAGCTTGCTACTACACAAGAATATATTTCCAAAAAATGAATCATTGATGAGCTTGATGCAATAACCTTTTTCAGGAGATATGGAACATGGGTGGCTAGAAATCCAGTCCTTGTATTGTGCTCATCAGTCATAATTGTTCTAGTGCTTTGCTTAGGTCTTATTCGTTTCCAAGTGGAGACAAGGCCTGAAAAGGTATATCTCTTGCCCCATACTGAGTTTTATTATGAAGTTCTGTTATGCATGTACCTCTTCATTATCAGGTGTATCATAGTAGGACCCTTTATACACTTTTTTCTCTGAAATTATCTTGGAGGGTTTTTTCTTGTTGATGCTGCAAATTAGGCCGAATAATTTTGTTTTACATGTGATATTACTGATGTTCAGTTATAAATTTCAAAGTGGTTATTAGTTTTCTGGCTATTGCTTGTTGTGTTGTAGCAATTTTGAAACTTTTTGGTCTATTACTTTGCAGTTATGGGTAGGCCCGGGAAGTAGAGCTGCCAAAGAGAAACAATTTTTTGACAATCACCTTGCTCCTTTTTACAGAATTGAGCAGGTAATTAGCAGTTTACTATGCTGATATATCTTTCCCTGAAAATTAGTCATGTATTGAGAATCTAGTATCTGAACCTTTCAGCTCATAGTAGCAACAATTCCAGATGCTGTGAATGGAAAAGCACCAAGTATCGTAACTGATAGCAATATCAATTTGCTATTCGATATTCAAAAAAAGGTATTTCATGCTTACAGCCTTTTCTAGATGATAATGGAAGGACATTCCTGCAATTATATTGCAGTTTGGGTTTACAAATGATTGTTCAACTCAGAATGTAATAGCTGCTAATGGAGGATATAACTTGCTGATTGTGATAGGTGGATGCTATTAGAGCTAATTATTCTGGCTCAATGGTATCTCTTACTGACATTTGTATGAAGCCACTTGGGAAGGATTGTGCCACTCAAACTGTTCTTCAGGTACTACACTAAAATGCCACTGTGTTTGAACTGTAAATTTATTTGCATCTTATAACATCCGGTTAACTAGTATAAATATGGCTAATGACTTCAAACCATATATATTTGTTTTAATGTTTGGACATCTGTATAACATACAACTATTTACTTTCTGACAGTATTTCAAGATGGATCCTCAAAACTATGACACCTTTGGGGGTATAGATCACGTTGCATATTGTTTTCAGGTACTTTTATTGTAATCTATCATTAAGTATAATAATATTATCCACATGTTTCTTTTCCCTGCTTTTGAACTTTTTGAGCTTGGGCACTTATTTCTGCTGTATCTTTTAGCATTATACCTCAGCAGATACTTGTGCCAGTGCATTTAAAGCACCGCTAGATCCAAGCACTGCCCTTGGAGGTTTCTCTGGGAATAACTATTCTGAGGTAATTTTTTCCGCTTGTTCTTTAATTATGTATATTACGTGTACATAAAAATAACCATCCATTTCAAACAGGCTTCTGCATTTATCATGACCTATCCAGTGAACAATGAAATTGACAGCGAAGGGAACGGGACCAAGAGAGCAGAGGCATGGGAGAAAGCCTTCATTCAGCTAGCGAAGGTTCTCATCTGTTTTCATCTCATTTTAAATCTCCATAATACAGGGTCTTGTCATTGTTATCCCCAAAAGCTGAAAGTATTAACATAGACCTAAAGTTTTTGTATTATCGTTGAGATTATAATCCTTATTCCAAAATCCCTAGATTCTCTTGGCAGTCGACTCATGCTCGTGGAATTTCCTGTTGGAGCAATAAATTATTTTACTAATGAGCGTAAATAAGCTGTTAATGTTTATTAAGACTATTATAGGATACTTGAATGGAAAACAGCAGCAAGTAAAGTAGTAACTCTGAGATGGTGAGAGTGTCTAATACTGCAAGAGAAGTCATTTTAAGAATGGTCTTGGAAGACACAGTGTACATGATTTTGAAGTCACAGTATGTATATTCTGCTACATATAAAAACAGTTTACTCATTGAACCTTTAGCATCACAGTGGCATAGCAGTTCAATTTCTTATGTTCTGTACATAGAAAATCATGGGCCAAATTTTGGATGGAGCTTCACACAAGAACAAGGGCCTAGACCTGCCTGAATGTCCCTTTTTTTAGTAGGATTCTTTGCTTGGGCTGTATCAAGCAAATTACTGTGGTGCTTAATCAATTCATTTATGCAGGAGGAACTCTTGCCCTTGGTGCGCTCCAAGAATTTAACACTTGCATTTTCATCAGAAAGCTCAGTCGAGGAAGAATTAAAGAGAGAAAGCACTGCGGATGCTATTACAATCTTGGTAAGGGGCATGGATCTCTCTCTCTCTCTCTCTCTCTCTCTCTCTCTCTCTCTTTCTCTCTCTCTCTCAATACCAAGGCTCTTTGCAAATCATATGTGGCACATTGTCAGTTGGAAGAGGAGCACATCATTCTTTATTGAATTAAATGAAACCTCCATTATACAAATCATTTCTAGCTAATCTGTCTCTGTATGATTAAAAGTCCAGATAACAAATAAAATAAGCTGCCAATTGTAATTGTAAAAAGTTTGTAATTCCCAAAATTTTCTATTTTACGACATTCTTCTCATGTGTATATCTTTCTTCAGATAAGCTATCTTGTAATGTTTGCTTATATATCCTTGACCCTGGGGGATGCTCCTCGGTTCTCCTCCTATTATATCTCCTCTAAGGTATGCTTTTCTAAAAAGCCTTGTTTGCATGCATGTTTAAGATTTTATAATTTTTGGTCTTGTTGTTGAATATTATGTTTTCACAGGTATTGCTTGGTCTATCAGGAGTTCTCCTCGTCATGCTTTCTGTTCTTGGATCAGTTGGTTTCTTCAGTGCAATTGGAGTAAAGTCAACACTGATAATAATGGAAGTCATCCCTTTTCTTGTTTTAGCAGTAAGTTCTATTCATGAGATGCGTGAACTACTTGCTTTCCAAACAAATTAGCCTTGAATATGTTGTTAAGTTATTAAACCAACTTCACGTATATGGTTCTCCTCCAGCAGTAGCTAAACTAAGCCTCGAAAGGTGGATTTGGCATTTCAACTATTTACATTAATTTGTTCAGCTATAGTTATGACATTTTAGCTTCTTGTCATAAATTGATGGGTTTTCAAATGTTGTTAGGTTGGGGTGGATAACATGTGCATTCTGGTTCACGCTGTAAAAAGGCAACAAGTGGAATTACCGATTGAGGGACGGATTAGTAATGCACTAGTTGAAGTTGGACCGTCAATAACGCTAGCTAGCCTGGCTGAAGTCCTGGCATTTGCTGTTGGAAGTTTCATCCCTATGCCAGCTTGTCGTGTCTTTTCCATGTTTGCTGGTTAGTAATATACCATTTAAATGCCAAATTAACATCTCTTATCCCATAAAAAATACAAAAAAAGAAGAAAAAAAATCTTTTACACAGTTTTGAAGAATGCCTAACTTTCCTGGACCTTCTATTTGCAGCACTGGCTGTTTTCTTGGATTTCCTCCTGCAAGTTACTGCATTTGTCGCCTTAATTGTTTTTGACTTCCTGAGAGCTGAGGATAACAGGGTTGACTGTTTTCCCTGTATCAAAGTATCTGGTTCCAATTCGGAGCTGGAGAAAGGTATCATTTTGTATTTCTCTTTAGAAATATGCTTCTTCTTTAGGCGTCATTACCTCTCATGTATGCCTTTGTGTATCGGTGAAACATTAAACAGAGTTTTTGTGAACTTTTAGGCAATAATCAGCAGAAACCTGGACTGCTAGCACGATACATGAAGGTATGTTAAACTTAAATTTGGTGCTTTTTCAAATTTGTTAGTTAATAAATAGAAGTCCAATTTTTTTCTTGTTTTTTGTTTTTGCTTTTACTTCATTAATTAACTTGTTATTTCTTTGTCTAGGAAATTCATGCTCCCATTCTTAATATTTGGGGTGTAAAACTGCTTGTTATCTGTGCTTTTGGTGCATTCATGTTGGCAAGCATAGTAAGTTCTACATCTTTTCCCTTTCTCTTGATGATGTTTTCCATACATGTTCGAATTTATTTCACTCATTTCCGAAAGTAATTTGTTTATGGATCTTTAAAGGCATTATGTTCAAGAATTGAACCGGGTTTAGAGCAGCAAATTGTTCTTCCTCGAGATTCGTACCTTCAGGTGTTGATAGCTTAGCACTTCTGTTTTACAGTTGCTCGTCTTTTCCCCATCATGCAGATACTTGATGCTTGTGATTCTTCTTTCTTTACTGCAGGGTTACTTTAACAATGTTACAGAGTATCTCAGGATTGGTCCACCACTCTACTTTGTAGTGAAAAACTACAATTACAGGTATTCTGTCTGTTGCAATTTTATTTTCCTCTCTTTATGAATTTGTTGCTATAAATTTCTCACCCTTTCGTTTTCGTTTTGCTTATGAAGTTTCTTTACTTTCTGCCGTAAGATATAATTACTTTAAGATAAGTATACATATGTCGTTCATATAATGAATTCTTTTTGCTTCCTCAGTTCAGAATCAAGACATACAAATCAACTCTGTTCAATCAGCAAGTGCGATTCTAATTCTCTTCTAAATGAGGTAAATAATTGTGTCAAAAATACTTTATTGTTTCTCAATATTAGATAGTTGTGGGGATCTATGGTCACAGAGTTTCTTTGAATTGAATTTTGTGGTAATTCCATAATGAGAGATCTTGAATAGACTATAGACTTCTAATATTTTAATTTAGTTCAGCTTCGTGGTTGTGATTTCAAATATTTTCATGTGTCATATATATAAAATTATATATATATGGGAGTGTGTCGGATATAGTTAACTTAGAGGTAGAAGGGTTTTCTTATAATTAATAATGACGACTTAAAACAATGTCGACTTGTGAGAGACTAGCTTGACTTGTCTCAATTACTATAATTGCATCTCCCTTTCTTTTGTTAATTATTAATGCAAAGTTTCCTACTCAAAACTTTTTGAATTCTGCAGATTGCACGAGCATCTTTAGTACCAGAATCAAGTTATATAGCTAAACCTGCAGCTTCGTGGCTCGACGATTATCTTGTTTGGTTATCTCCTGAAGCTTTTGGGTGTTGTAGAAAATTCACAAATGGGAGCTATTGTCCTCCTGATGATCAGGTCCAACATATTTTCCCTGGAACTAAAATTTGATTTGTTATCTCGAAACTTAATAAATATTCATATTACTTGTTAGTAATCATGTGCATATGAATTTCTTTTTGAACGATCAAGTGATAACTAGAACCCTTGTCCTCATGGTATATGTAGTGTTGCACTAACCACTTGAGCTATTCTAATTATGTGCATATGAATACTTTCTTTATCAGTTAATTTGACTATCTTCGGATACATATTTCAAGATTTAAAAATGTTGGAAATATTGATGATTTTCTGATATCTAAAAAAATGTTTTGCAGCCTCCTTGTTGCCCAGCAGGTAGTGGTAATTGCGGGCTCAGTGCTGTGTGTGAGGACTGTACAACGGTAACATAATTTGTCCTTATTGGGTTCTTTCATGTTATTCAATTTAATATTAGCCAGAAAATGAAAAGAGAGGGTGGATATAATGCTTTTTTTTTTAATTGTTTAAAATGACAATATCGAATATTTCAGTGTTTTCGTCACTCAGAGTTACAAAATGACCGTCCGTCGACAACACAATTCAGGGATAAGCTGCCGTGGTTCCTCAGCGCTTTACCCTCTGCTGATTGTGCAAAAGGTGGAAATGGAGCATATACAACCAGTGTTGAGCTCAAAGGTGGATATTTAATGACTACTAAAATCATTATCATTAATTTTTGTGTGCTCTCTAATTGATGATTATATTTCTTTCTCATTAGGCTATGAGAGTGAAATAATTCAAGCTTCAGCATTTAGGACATACCACACACCCCTTAATAAACAGGTATTGTTATTCCCTACTTTTTTCATTATCTTTTTGTCCTGTTAAGTTATCATATATCTATTTTATGAATGTATTATTTTTCAGGCTGACTTTGTCAACTCAATGAGAGCTGCCCGAGACTTTAGTTCGAAAATGTCTCATGCTTTGAAGGTAATTACCATCCTACCCTCCAACTCTCACTCTTCTCTACAGTGCATCCAGTCCAGGTCATGCTATTTAATTCTATGCTGACATTCATTTTCTGTGCTACAGATTGACGTCTTTCCATATGCTGTGTTTTATATGTTCTTCGAGCAGTACCTTAATATATGGACGACAGCTCTTGTCAACCTCTCTATAGCTATTGGTTAGCTTGCTTGCTTTCAATGTTCTTATGTTTTTTAAAGTTTAATTAGTCTTTACTCTTTTGACATCTTCCTAAAATATAATTTTTAAATTAGTGTTGATTAAGTGAGTATACTTATAATCTTTCATTCATTCTCTTTTTTGCTTCAAGTTTACCTTTACCTCCGTTTTCTTGCTCGTCTCTAAGATATTTGTGTCTTTGTACATTAACAGGTGCCGTCTTCATTGTTTGCCTAGTTATCACATGCAGGTAATAAATAATTAACATACTCATTTACTTTATTGTTTAGTCAAAATTAGTTTACTTAAATCAATCCATTCTTTCTTTTCTTTTCGTGTGCAGCTTTTGGACATCAGCAATAATTCTGCTTGTTTTGACGATGATTGTTGTCGATCTTTTGGTACGTTTAATTCTTTTAGATGATTCACATTGTTGTGTACCCCTAAATTCTGACTTGTTCATTTGTAAAATTGGGGCGGTCTTTACAGGGTATAATGGCGATCCTAAATATCCAATTGAACGCTTTGTCAGTTGTAAACCTCGTGATGTCTGTGGGAATTGCAGTCGAGTTCTGTGTCCATATAACGCACGCATTCTTGGTCAGATCTCTCGTCTTGTAATAATATTTGTTTCAGGAAGATAAACTTGTTCCATTGATTTTGCTTTAGAACATGTTATTTGGGTGCATGCTAGTATTAGCCAAATCAAAACATTCATAATTTGATGGATTATACGTTGTTTCAGGTGAGCAGCGGAGATAGAAATCAACGGATGAAGGAAGCTCTGACTACAATGGGTGCTTCTGTATTCAGGTTCCAGTTTTCTCTTTTATTTTCGTCATCTCTTGCAGGGGGTTTATAGCAAAAGTGGTCCCAAAGAAATTTGTCATTGCACTTTTGCTACCTATGCTTAAAAATTGTCCTTTGGTGTGCATTTTATTGCAAAATTTATCCCACAAGATTTCTTTAAACTGTCGGGACTGCTACTCATAAAAAGGGACTACTACAATGATCTTATTCTTGTAGGACCACTTTGCTATTAACCCCCTAAAAAGCCTTAAGGCTGGACTATATCATGAGGCAGCAATCTGCCTATCAACTTAAATCCCACTCACGAGATTCTCTTCGACTTTTCATTGCAGTGGAATCACACTCACGAAGCTAGTTGGGGTGCTCGTTTTGTGCTTCTCGAGGACGGAAGTCTTTGTGGTCTCTGATCATGCTCACTTATGAGATCTATATACACGTCCAACTAGCCATTTTATTCCACTTCTAACATATCTCCCTCTCTCAGGTTTACTACTTCAAAATGTATCTTGCTTTGGTGCTTCTCGGTTTCTTGCACGGCCTCGTCTTTTTACCCGTAAGATCTATATCCTCCATTTCATTCTAAACTCTAAAAACCAGAGAGGTCATCCATTGATCTTCCTTGACCATACCCGGTGAACTTATAACAATAATGGCTCGTTTTTCGCAGGTAATATTGAGCATGTTCGGTCCACCATCAAGGTGCGTGTTGATAGAGAAGCAAGAGGATCGGCCTTCAACATCATCGCAGTTTTAGCCTAACGACGATGCATGGAAAACCCTTTTTTTTTTATCTGATATTTTTTTAGTAGATGGCAAAATGCATGTACAAATAGCTAGAGTTTGTCCAATTGTAAATCTGATTTACATATTTCCTTTGATATAAGAGGAGGTAAAACCAACTTTAGTCTTTGTTGCATTATCCAAATTTTGAAGGAAAAGTCTTATGTATCCCTTGTAATGTGTTGTATGTATCTAATGGTAATGAATTTGATCGAACATGCTTGATCTTGTACTTTTTTTTTTTTTTTCTGTAATTTCTAATCGTTTTTCATGTAAATATGAACATGAAAGATGCATCAAATTCAGTCAATTTCATTTGTATAGTTCTCAGCTTCTGAATTTGGTTGTCATTTGAGAATGTGAATGTGAGATAGTAATTTTGATGCTATGAAATAATTTTATTTTATTTGAAAATCTGAATTTGCAAAAAGATGAGAAATTGATTTATTTTCTTTATTATAATTATTAAAAAATCCTTATATAATTAATTTTAAATAACAAAAATTAGGAGGGTGTATCTATCAATTTAGGAGATGTGCTGGTTACTGCTTTCCCGACTTCTTCTAGATGAAAATAATGCTTATAGCCCAAGAATTTAGGTCATCTAGGCCCACGCTATATTCATATAATGACATAAAATGCTACTTCCTCCGTCCCAGAGCAATTTGCAAGGGAGGAGGGGCACACAAATTAAGAAAAAAAATAGAATGAAATAAAAAAATTAGTGATTTGAGGATTAATTTGGTAAAATTTTATGTAAAAAGTGAAAAAATTAGTTGAATTGAGTATTCTGTGGGTCCAACAAGTGAAAAAGTAATGGTATTTTGTGTAAATATGTAGACATTGTGAGGGTGAATTTTATAAAAAAGTTTCCTTTTTTGGGTCTGCAAGTTCCTTTGGGACGTCCCGAAAAAGAAAACTTGCAAGTTCCTCTGGGATGGAGGGAGTATACGTTTATTTATTTTATTAAGATGTTAATCATGCTGTTCTTTTACTTTGAAATAATTAACTATGCTGATCTTAGAGGGCGCTTGTTACAAATTCTTCAATGGTAATAGGAATGAGATTTTATTTTTCTTTTTTGCCCTACATATGTTGAATGTGTGTTTGTATTTACGGTGGTTATATCAATAGTGTTGTGCTCCAATTTTGTAAAAAAGTGAACAAAAAAGAAAGATGTTGTTGTGATATGGGGGATTGATTGAGGAGGATGATTATAGGGTGAAGAGGGGGTGATTAAATAGGGGTGTTGATTACCTTATTTAGGAGGAAAAACAATGTTAAGTACCTCATTTGTTCTCATTAGCTACTATAATTACTACAATTATATCTCAATTCCCATTACCATTGAAGGATTTTCATACCAAGCGCCCCCTTACTTTAAAAAATGACTAAAAATAAATAATAATAATAGAACAACACTTGTGTACAAATTTCTACCGTAGAAATATCCATTTTTGAAAAATTCGCGGATCTAAATTGGGTCGGGTCAGATTTGGACATTTTTTTCCAAAATTCGCGCAACTTGTAGTTCCAGGTTTTTTCGCTCCCAGGTATGTTACAATTTGGGGAAAGACGTGTTACAATTAGGCAAAATCTGTGTTACTAATTCTTAAAAAATTAATTTTTTGTACTTTTTAAGTAATTATAAAGAGAATATGTATTTCTGCAAGTGTAAATATGTGTTACTTAATTTATTTTTTTATTATCTTTGTTGATTTATGTTAATAATATATTTTTTCGCTCCCAGGTATGTTACAATTTGGGCAAAGACGTGTTACAATTAAGCAAAATCTGTGTTACTAATTCTAAAAAAATTATTTTTTTGTACTTTTCAAGTAACTATAAAGAAAATATGTATTTCTGCAAGTATAAATATGTGTTACTTAGTTTATTTTTTATTCTCTTTGTTGATTTATGTTAATAATATATTTTTTCGCTCCCAGATATGTTACAATTTGGGCGAAGACGTATTACAATTAGGCAAAATCTGTGTTACTAATTCTTAAAAAATTATTTTTTTATACTTTTCAAGTAAATATAAAGAAAATATGTATTTCTGCAAGTATAAATATGTGTTACTTAATTTATTTTTTATTTTCTTTGTTGATTTATGTTAATAATATGTTATTCATGTACTTAATACATCATTTAATACCTTATATATGTTATATAAAATATAATATATATTTTTATAAGGATAAATAAATGTTTGTGCATACAGTAACACACATTTGATCTTGCAGTAACACACATTTACTCTAATTGTAACACACATTTGCAGTAACACACATTTACTCTAATTGTAACACACATTTACTCTAGATATAACACACATTTGCAGTAACATAAATTTACTTCAATTGTAACATAAATTTGCTGTAATACATATTTACTCTAATTGTAACACATATTTGTTCCTCAATTTATGTTATTATATGAGCATATATGTGTTACTATAGGATAAAAATATATTTTTATTAAGAATAAATATGTGTTACACATACAATGTAACATATACATGTGTTACATTGCATGAAAAATATTTACTTCTTAAAAAATAAATGAATATGTGTAGAAAACAACATTTAATTTGGTTGTAACACACGTTTTACCTTAAAGTAAATGCATTTGCCTCAACTGTAACATACTTGGGAGCGAAAATCACAAGCTAAGCAAATTTTGAAAAAAAAATACTCAAATTCGACCCGACCTGGTTTAGACTCGCGAATTTTCAAAAATGAATATTTCTACGGATCTTAGATCCTTAAAAATTTGTATATAAGTGTTTGTCATAATATTAATAATCTGTACATATTATATATATAAAATAACAAAATCTTGGGCCAAATTGAGCCCAAAATCTTCTAACATTTTTTTTTGTTAAAATTTGAAATAATTTATATTTTATATCATGTGGATTAGGTGGTTTAATTTTTTTTATTTGCTCTATGGTTAAAACTCTTGCACCTATATTATATTTTAATTTTTTTAATATTATATTATTATTTGTCATATATATATTTATCTATATATAATTATAATTATATACTTATCTAATAAAAAATTTCTGCCTAAAATGTAAATTAATTTTTATTATCAATTTTTTCTTTCAAAGCAATAAAAAGATATTGAAAAATTACTTTATTATTTGATTTAATGATAATTTATTGACATTAGTTTGTAAAAATATAAAAAATCTTTAGAGGTAATATATTTAAAAAAAATTGGAAGCATAATCTTCAATTTTTTATTCCTTGTGATAAATATAAAAGTTTTCGATCCTATTTACTATCGATTCATGCATAACTCTTGCAGCTGTAAAGTAATTTGAATAGTATTTAATATTTAATATTTTAATTTTTGTGTGATGTCTCCTTCTAAATCCTTTTTTTTATGCATACTTAATATTTATTCAAATAGGCGAATTAAGATTTTAATTTTATTTTTTTAGAATATTATAAAGATGGGTGTGCATCACTATCTACACATGACAACAAACAACTTATATGAAATTGGTTACTGATTGAATCAATAAGAATGTGTTTTCAATAATTCAAAAGATTAAGCAAGTCAAATTCCTATTAATCTACAATAAAGGATAAATATATTCTTATAATTTATCTTATGCATGAATATTCATTATATTAGATAATCTTAATATTATATAAAGACGAAGTTATGAAATCAACCAGAATGCTCGATTTCGAAATTCCTCTATTCTCATTAATTCTGGGATTAAGAATTAATTTCGACCTTATAATTTAAGTGTTTTAATCTTGACCGTACATTTTGATATTTTATAAATATATATATCTTATATAAATTTGATAAATATATTCATAATATCAAATCCTATATCTAATTTTTTAATCTCAACCGTTCATCTTAATTTATATACTTCTATAATTTCAATTCCATAAACATTATTATTCTCATCTTTTAATCTTATTTTTTCTTGTGTCTCATTACTTCCTCTTATTTCTCTTTTGATGTTCTTATTTATCGTATTCTGATATTGAAGTTATTTATTTATCTTTTTATGTTTAAATTTTTTTTGCAGGTTCATATTTTACATCTAATAATTTGTTGAAATAATTTTTTTTTCTATTGCTACACAATTTTTGTGGTTTTCTTTTGGAGGTAATGTTTAATTGCTATAATTGCAGATCTATTATATTTAAAATTTGATGTTTGAATTATTTTCTTTTCTATTGTTACACAATTTCATGGTTTTTTTAGGTAATGTTTGATTGCTACAATTGCAGATCTATTTGATTTAAATTTTTTATGTTTGAATTGTTTATTTGTCTTTTTAATTTTTTTTTCATGTTCTTAATATTCTAATATTATTTTTTATATTCTATTTTAATTGCAGGTTCGTATTAAAATAATTGTGTTTGCGCCATACATACCGTAAGTTATTTTACACCGTAAGTTATTTATAATTCTAGAACCAAGGATGTTATAGAACATAATATTGTATATGTGTTGTGCATGTGTGCATATTTTTTAAGTACTTAATTTATATACCGCAATATTGTATACACGTTGTACATGTGTAAATTATTGATATACGTATATGTTATATTCAAGAAAACACACACACACACACACACACATATATATATATATATATATATATTATAACTCATTAACACACATATATATATAAATTCAATAAATCTTATGAAATATTATGTTCTTGATTATTTTAATAATATATTTTTTGATATATTCTTGATTTTCTTTTAACATACTTATATAATAATAAAATTTTATATTATAAAATATTATGTTCTTAATTTTTTTTATTCATATATTTTGATATGTTCTTGATTTTCTTTTTAACATATTTATACAATAAGAACTTTTTATAATTCAAATCTTACATAATTAGGTGGATGTTAGCACATTCATATTTTAAATATTGTGTAAGATAGCCTCAAATTAATGAATTATATAAGTATAGATGTATTATCGAATAAATCTATATATAAATATACAAGAAATTAAAATTTATTGATTTACATAATATAATCTATATTTAAAATATATTTTTTAATAATACCGCGTAATACGCGGGTTTACGTACTAGTATTATATATGAGACAAAACCTTAATGTAATCATATTTTAAAAGAAAATATAATTTAAATAGTAAAATGGAACTTTATCCCGAGTATGAAATCAACTCACAAATCACTCTATTTTTAAACAAACTGGGTCCCGCGTATTACGCCAAATATTAGTAAGAATTAAGATTTATGATATATAATATTTTCATAATATAATAAAAAGTAGGGTCTTTCTATGATCAGGAAGGTTTCGCCCTTCCTGACGTCAGTAAACCCCCTAAATACCGTTAGATTCATGATCTAACGTACAATATTATTTTGAAGTGATTGCACTTTGCA
>JAPKLY010000213.1:167285-218433 GCA_026898435.1 Prunella vulgaris | reverse complement strand
TCATCATTTCCCGTTATTGTTAGCGCCTTTGAAGAGATAGCCAGACAAACACCCCCTGTTCTCTTGCCGTCCAAACTTCCTATTCCACAGATGAAACTTCAAATTAGAACTTCACAGGAGAAAAGACAGGTAACAAATTCTAAAATGTAGAAGTTAGAAAAGGCACACCCCTTAGTCCCGTCGTCAAACAGATTCGGCCTGCATAGCCTGGTGAAAATGTCCTTTTTGCACTCGTCTCCAACACCTTGATCAGATAATATGGAGAGAAAATAGAGATAATTGGAGTGCAATTTCGTACCCAGATGAAGTCACCAGAGGATGCTGCAGGAAAAGTCCGACTTATTCGGGTCATCCTTGCTATCTCCAGCGGGTCCAAGTAGGAGAGAAACAGACGTACGCAGGATTCTGGGATATCATCGAGTTTGGATTTGGTTATTGGGTCTGATCCTGAGGGAAGAGCAGATGCATTCGCGCCCATTTTCCGATGGATTTTTTTAGAAAAACAAGTACATATAATCCCTATGAATGAAGAAGAAGCAATGATTTTAAAACCGGACCGGACCGGCCGGTTCAACCGGTTGAACCGGGAACCGGCCTCGACACCGGTCCGGAACATGCTTAAAAACCGTTTTGGGGGTTGAACCGGATTGAACCGGTCAAAAACCGGTTCAACCGGAAAAACCGCCCGAAACGGTTGAACCGGTTAACCGGGCGAGGCATGGGAGGAGGCGGCGTGGCCGTGGACGGCAGGGGGTGCGTCGCGTGTGGAAGCGCGGAGGCGAAGCTGTCTGATGTAGCGCACAGGCGTGGGAGGAGGCAGCGGTTGAGGTGGAGGAGGCGGCGTGGCCGTGGACGGCAGGGGGTGCGTCGCGAGTGGCAGCGCGGAGGCGAGGCTGTCTGATGTAGCGCACAGGCGTGGGAGGAGGCGGCGGTTGAGGTGGAGGAGGCGGCGATGCCTGGCCGCCGAAAATCCGGAAGAAGAGAACAAGACTACAAGAGTATAATAGACGGTACAGATAAGTGCGTTTCTGAAATTTTGGTTTAGATATAGGTTTAATGGGCCATTAATGAAATTTTGGCCCAACTTTCTAATTTTTTTTATATGGAGTTGCAGAGTGTGTTGAATGAATTGTTGAAGGGAAAGTAAGTAAATAATATTATCAAATTATCTTTAAAAAAAAGGAAAATAATTCTATTTTATTAATTTAATTTTATAAGTGGATATTTATTTTATTTAATATAGAAAATATTAAAAAATAGGTATAAATTATTTTAACGGTTGAACCGCCGATCCAACCGGTTGAACCGTAAACCGGTGCCTTGTCCGGTTTGATCACCGGTCCGGTTATGAAAACATTGTGAAGAACAATCTATAACATCAGAACCCTAAGGGTACGTTTGTTTTGGGATCAAGGGGGTCGTGGGAAGTCATGACTTTGAAATTCTGAGATGTGAAAACCTTGATGAATAGTAAAAGTGTGTGTTTGTTTTGGAATTTTAGTAGGATAGGATGTTACTTTATGTCAAATCAAAGTGTGATAATGATTGATTTTATATGTATAATAATAGGTATAATAGATATTTTCTGAGTGTTATGTTGGAAAGAGTAATAATAGGTTTAATAGGTATTTTTTAGGTGGATTGAGTTTGGGATGTGAAATCCGAATGTTACATCCCAAACTCGTGTAGAGACGTGATCGCAAAGTCCTACGTCCATCCGGGATAGTCCCAAAACAAACATACCTGAATATAAGACCTACAACAGAGACCCATCAACACCATCAAGGCTAAAAAAAATGCCAATGCCTTTATGCAAGCGTGGAATTCTGCCATTCCTCTATCCGTTAATACATTGAAATGTAAATTAGGAATTAGGGTTCATGAAAAATGATTTTTTTTTTTTATAAATATTTGAGGAAAATAATTTTAATTTGATTTAAAAATAATTGTTTTTTAATATAAAATATATTTAAAAAGAATTTTATAATTTTTAAAATTAAGAATAAATTATTTAATTTTTTAAATTACAAAAGGATATATCAGTAATTTTCTTTTTTTATTTATTAAAATTAATTTTTTTTGCTCTGGGCGAAACTATGTTGCCCAGGGCAATGCAATATTATTTGTCGATATTTCATTGGTTTACTGACGTCAGGAAGGGCGAAACCCCTTTCTGACCGTAGAAAAACCCAATTAAGTTAATACAAATTTTATTTTTCATAATTGTAAAGTTTTGTTGTACAAAAAACTATTAATTTCTTTTTCATAAATATTGCTATATTACAATATAAATAATTTTTATTTGATTGATCAAATTATTTTTTTAAAAATAGATAGTCCCAGGAAGAGTTTTGAAACTCTATTGATTAATTATATTAATATGGTTAACAAATAAAAATGTGCGTACATACTCATATGTATATATTTAAGTAAGAATTAATATAAAATAAAAGTAGTCAAAATAAAAAAAAAATTATTTAAAAAATTTATGTTGATATTAAAAGACTCATATTTCTTAAAAATAATTAATTTACACATCAAAATTTAAAAAAAATAAATCAATGACACACCATCAAACTTAACCATATCATGACACATGCCAAAATTTAAATTCTTACTTTCCATGTCCTAAAAGATATTATATGTTAAATTTTCTGAAGTTTTTTTATATGAGTTAACTTATAGTGTTCAACTGGATAAAATAGTTTTAACGAGGGTAAATTGTTCAATTTAAGCGAAAAAATAAAAGATATTTTTGTGTGTAATTATTAGTATAATGCGATGCATTATAGATTTTTGTGAGTAATGATTAATGAATTGACAATGTCTTTGAAACATAGAAAGTAATATATAGAATAATTAATACTTGACATTGTAATTTTAAATTCATACATAATATAAAAAAATTAAATATATTAATATAATTAAATTTTATTTAATAAATATCTTTGATCGTGTATCACACAATTAAAAATACTAGTATTAATAGTAATAACAATTCATAAATTTGTTAATTGAATACATGCATGAATGTTTAAGTGATGAAATTAAGTGTTAAAAAAAATCAAGAGTAGCAATTGCAAATAAAGTTATGGTCTTTAAGTCCTAGAATCAATTTTAATTTAAATTTTGAAAATATAATTTGTGTAATTCTTGGGGAGAGGAAGAGAAAAATATCTGCCAATTTGGGGCTGCTAGCAAAAAATGACGAAAATAATTGTGTTATAATTTGTCAAATTTCATGTGGTTATATCATTTGCTATGTGTGCATTTTGACCACCACAACCCCCTAATAAAATTCTCTAATATTTTTCGATATTTCTTATTTTACGTAACAAATATCTAAATTTATTAAAACAGATAAAATAAAGTAGTATATTTTAATTGACATTTTAATAAAAGTAAAGTGTTAAGTAATAGTATCATGCATGTAAATATTTTAGAAAAACAAGATAAAATAATTAGTGAAAGAATTGGTCTATTATGAACTTGAATTTATATGAGCTCACATCACTGTTATGCATAATTATATTATCATTGTTTCGTTACTATAATAAAAATATATTTAACTTTTTAATTGTGATAATTTATATATATACGTGAATAATATTAACGATAAATATATATAGCGGTGATAATATATACATAAAATAGTAATAATTGACAAAATCAAGTTCAAAATGAACTTTGATTTTAACAAATTTTTTTTTTCTAAAAGTGGATTATAAAATCTTAAATGAACAGATTGGTAGCTACCCTACCCTAACATTTTGCCTTGTGAACGTGGTATCTAGGTTAAGGCTCTAAAAATTTATTATTTAATGGATGTGAGTTATTAATTTGTGTTTAATGTATTCGAAATATATAAAATAAAAAGAAAATAGGGGTGTATGGTTAACACCTTTGGGAGATAAGTAATGATAATTAAAGTCATAATGTCCGTTTGAAATGACTCTACTATAACATGAATTTCTAAAAACTAAGAAATCTACCATAATTCAGCTATTTAAAAGATATGACTTTCATTCCCATACACTTTTCATTCCTTACAATTATATCATACCCTGACTACATGTAATAATATTGAAAGGAACTGGACAAAAACTTCTTATACAAAATTTATCAAATCAGAACCCAAAACATAGTAAAATTTTAACACAAGATGTCAAAATATTCTATTAATCAATAATATTTTACAATAATTATTCCTTTTTAAATTATCAGTTAAAACTGAATTTTTTTTTTCACTCCTTTCAAATGATGAGAAGAAATTGGAGCAGAAAAGGATATTGCATAAGGTGTATGTGGGGTTAAAGCCAATCTAACAAGGTCAAATTTATTTAAAATATATTGTATAATTATTTATTAAATAAAAATAAGATTATATTTTAGAAGCAAGATTCCTTACATGAAATACATAAATCACACAAAAACTCATTTTACGAAAAAATTTAAAATTAAATAATAAGATGTGTGGGCCCATATAGTCTGCGGCCCATGCTGGATGAATAGTAAATTGCCTCGACGAGCCCATTACGGGGTACTTTATCATCTGCGGCACATTACTCGAAGGGCTTGCCACGTGGCATGATCTTACCGGCGGAATCGCTTACCGCCACACAGCAGCTTCAGATAGACTCCAATTATTTGGATAAGAAGTTTGGCATCATCACATCCTCATTTTTTATTTTTCTTATATATATATTTTATCAATTTATTAGATTTTTTCCCCAAAATACAGCCTCATTCACCACATAAATATTTCTTGAAATAAACACCCGGATTTCATGTTTTAATTATTTTGGGCAGCCATAAATTAAAATATACTCACTCCCGCTATAAATTGCTCGTTACTTTTGAACACACGAATTAAAATAAAAGTAGAAAAGTATAAGTAATATGATGAAAAAAGTAAAAAAAATATAAGTGATGTGATGGAGAAAAGTGAAAAAGTAATGAAAATAGTTTAAAAAATATTGAAAATAATAATAAAGAAGTGAATAGTAGTTTTTAAAAAAAGAAAAAAAATAAATGAGCAACTTATAGTGGGACGAACGAAAATGACAACATGAGCAACATATAATGAGACGGATGGAGTAACTTCTATTTTTTTTTAATAGAAAGTGAAATTTTTTTATTAGTAAGAGTGACAAATACAAAGTTAAAAGAAACTACAATTCAAACATAAAATTCTTTGAGTTTGATTCAAAGAAATATTTTCACACTATATTGACTAATGCTTATATATTTAAAAAAATAATCTGTGTTTGATTAGTAAATTAAAATAAAAGTAATATAAAAAATATTAAACTCAATTTTGATTTAATTAATTATTAATTAAATAAATGTACACATAGAGTCTGCGGCTCGATAATATTTGAAGTATGTTCATAAACTTAATGTTTGTTTCAACTTAATTTATTCACATTTTTTATTCAAATAATGTATATTGTGAATGTATGAATCTTTTTGCTTGATAAATGAAATAAAACTCTTTTCATAAAAAAATATAGTAAGTGATAAAAAATTGCCTGTTCTACATTTGGCAAATACCTATTTAATTTAATTTTTTAAACGTGCTGAAAAATAAAAATAAATATTATATTGATCATATATTATTATGATTTATTAAGAAAAAATAAATAAAATTCAAAGGATAATATTCTAACGTTTGCATAAATAGAAATGCGAGCCACAAAAAATAAACCAAAATTATAAAAATAATTATATAAAATGCTCAAAAGTAATTGCCACACGCCTGTTTTCGAACAACGAGAAACTCTCTCTCTCTATCTCTCTCTCTTCCAATGGATCCATACAAGGTGCGATAATTTGTGTATTTGATTGATTTATGGTAGTTTTTGTAACTAATTATTTTTCTGCAAGTTAATCTGGTTGCCTGATGTGTAGGCATCATCCAACATAAGTAGCTTGATTGTTCAATCTATAATTTTCATATACCTACTATATTGGTTGAAGGATGTAGTTCTTTTGAGTGATTCTGCGTTCTAATTGAATGTTGACGATGGTTTCTCTGCAATTTTGAGTGTATTGCTTGAATTTTAGCTCGGGGATGATGGGTAGTGTTATCGCTTTGACTTGACTCTTTTGTGAAGAATTAGTTATTTATTCTCTCTCTACCTTCTGTTCTTGTTTGCGTGCGATTTATTGATGTTTAAGTGTTTGTGATTGTGCAGTACCGCCCGTCGAGTGCTTTTAATTCACCTTTTATGACCACGAATTCTGGGGCTCCAGTTTGGAACAATAACAACTCCTTGACTATTGGAAGTAGAGGTACTCCTCTTTTTTCCCCTTTTTGGTGGAAGCAGGGCATGTTTAACTTATGGTTGATGTGGATTTATTGATAGGAGCGGATTTTTTTTCTTCAATATGTTGGTCTGTTGTCTTCGGAATTATGTATATGATCCGTGGTGTAAGGAGTGAAGGATTTATTCTCCCCTAATGGATACATCTAGAATGTTAATTTGTTATTTATCAAGAAGCATACGTGCTGGAAGAATTATGTCAAAATCATCCACTCTGTGCTCTTTCGTTTTTAGAACTTCTAATTCCAAGTCATGCTTCTTTACCTGAAGATCTGTGTGAAAGTCGTTGCATATGTTCATTTGTGACCTTGCGTTGAGTGGAACTTCAGACCTTGGGTGCTATGATATGATATCCTCCTTATGACAGGTCCAATCCTCCTTGAAGATTATCATTTGGTCGAGAAACTTGCTAATTTCGACCGTGAGAGGATCCCAGAACGTGTTGTCCATGCCAGAGGTGCCAGTGCCAAGGGTTTCTTTGAGGTCACTCATGATATAACACACCTTTCATGTGCTGATTTCCTCCGAGCCCCTGGAGTTCAAACCCCAGTTATTGTCCGTTTCTCCACAGTTATCCATGAGCGTGGTAGCCCTGAAACTCTCAGGGACCCCAGAGGATTTGCAGTGAAGTTCTACACTAGAGAGGTAAAAATGATGTCGCAGTTAATTTCGTGCTGACATTTGTTATGCATGAAATGATATAGAATTGGCTTACTCATTTTTGCATATCAAGGATTTGGTTTTCCTTAATTTTAGAATTATCATACTGATATTCTTGATCATACAAGCAACAAGTTAAAGATGCATACGTTTAATCAACTCGTGTGATTGATTTTCTCTTCTTTTGGGGTTTCCCTACAGGGAAACTTTGATTTGGTGGGAAACAACTTCCCCGTCTTCTTCATTCGTGATGGAATGAAATTCCCTGATATGGTTCATGCGCTCAAGCCCAACCCAAAATCCCACATTCAGGAGAACTGGAGAATCATGGATTTCTTCTCCCACCATCCTGAGAGTTTGCATATGTTCACGTTTCTCTTTGACGATATTGGCATTCCACAAGATTACAGGCACATGGATGGCTCAGGTGTCAATACGTACACCCTGATCAACAAAGCTGGGAAAGCACATTATGTGAAGTTCCACTGGAAGCCTACCTGTGGAGTGAAGTCTCTCTTAGAAGACGAAGCTGTTAGGATTGGAGGAGCTAATCACAGCCATGCCACCCAGGATCTCTATGATTCAATAGCTGCAGGCAATTTTCCAGAGTGGAAACTTTTCATCCAAACTATAGATCCCGATCATGAGGACAGATTTGACTTTGATCCGCTTGATGTCACCAAGACTTGGCCCGAGGACATCTTGCCCCTGCAACCAGTGGGTCGTTTGGTGTTGAATAAGAACATCGACAACTTCTTTGCTGAGAATGAGCAACTCGCATTTTGTCCTTCTCTTGTGGTCCCTGGGATCCACTATTCAGATGACAAAATGCTCCAAACTCGTATGTTTTCTTATTCCGATACCCAGAGGTACCGTCTTGGACCAAACTATCTGCAGCTCCCTGCTAATGCTCCCAAAAATGCCCATCACAACAATCACCACGAAGGTTTCATGAACTTCATGCACCGAGATGAGGAGGTAGTACTCTCCCTGATTTTTTAGAAAAATGGAGTTAGGATTTAGTAAATCTGCTTCCTTCACTTGCTAGATAGGGCATTTATTTTTTTGGGGAAAGTTTCATTACATCTTTTTTATTCCTAATGCTTGTACGATGTGTTCTCTTATTCCGTTTATTTCACATATTTTTATCAGATTTTTTGATTAAGTGTCCTGACCCTTTCCAGGTGAACTATTTTCCATCAAGGTATGACCCTTGTCGTCATTCCGAAAGGTACCCCATTCCTCCTGCGGTGTTGACAGGGAAGCGTGACAGGGTATGTATTTTTCATGTTTGAGCTGTATGCTTTTTTTCCACAGTACAATTGCTGAGACGAAGAGCTTATTTACTTCCTTATAATCTATATGCCTGAAACACCATTGACTAAAGATTTGAATTTTGCACTTTATCCAAATGAATCTTGATCTTTTTGGGTGAAGGCTGACTTCTTGAGTATTTGTTGGATCTTATAATAATTCATTGATCAATGCAGTGTTGCATTGAGAAGGAGAACAACTTTAAGCAACCCGGTGAAAGATACCGTTCCTTTACACCTGACCGGTACATCATTTTCTACTTGCTTTCTGAATAATAAACAAGATTGGATTTTCAAGTACACAATAATTCATTCTGTGTCTATCATCTCTTCTTCAGGAAGGAGAGATTTATCCAAAGATGGGTGGATGCTTTGTCTGACCCCCGTCTTACCCATGAAATCCGCAGCATTTGGGTTTCATACTGGTCTCAGGTACCTACTTTGCACACGTTTCTCTTTTATTTTACTAAGTATTTCTATGCATCAGTTGTATTGCACCATATAACTCTAGTGCATTTTCAAATGATATTGTTTTACTAAAAAGTATAGTTGGTCAGTATTAGCTGTGTGATCATTGAACATCAATTGATTCACCCAAGTGTTATTCTTTATTCTATTTGTTATTTTTTAAAAAGTCGTGAAGTAAAGGGAGATGAATGGCTGGAACTTGGAAGCCTCATCCTTCTCTCCAATAACACGAAATTGATTACCAACTCTCTTGATGAGTTGGTTGCATTTCTCTTTTATTCTTATGCCCGATACTCAATATCGAATTGGAACTCACATTGTCTCGTTTCGTCTGACGCTACAGGCTGATAAGTCTCTCGGTCAGAAACTCGCTTCTCGTCTGAATGTAAGGCCAACAATGTGAAGGTGATGAGAGTTCAACAGGTATTGAATCGTTTGAGAAGGAGCAGTTGATTGGACCTGAGGGCCTTGGAATTATAAAGACGTTTGTTATCATCGATTACTCTGTGCTATTATGTATTGAGTCAAACTTTTTGTGTGGTCATATCTGAATAAATCAAGAATATTTGGTGTCATTAATAAATTTATGACTATTATATATACTACAATATTTCCCCTCTATATAATCATTAACCTATTTATCTACTTACTTATTGAGTTGTGTGGAGTACTAAGTAAGTTGAGGTGTGTATGAGAAATTCAATATTGATGGCTACACATATCGTGAATAAATAGTTTGAGTATATAGTAATTGGTGTTTGTATTCAAGATAACACCAGCAAGATTATTATTAGGAGTCAATTTCATGTGTCAATTACATCGTGCAAGTGGGTATAGACCTAAAATGTTTAGGTTAATATAATTTAAATATATTAAAAATATGGAATTTCTAATATGCAATTTGTGTACGGTGTCTTCATTTAACAGTTAAAGTTTGTATTGAAAAGTTGCGGCTTGATATACTGACTTAGCCTTGAGATCAACCGTTAAAATATATAGATTAGATTTTAGTGAAGTTCAAATTAATGTAACTAAGACATGCAAATTAAAACTTTAGAAATATAGTTAGTGCACACTAGCATATGAAATTTGGTGTACTATTATTATTATATTGCACATTGAATTTCTCATTAGGGGAGCGTTTGTAACGGTCATATTCTTGATCCTATGGATTTATGTGAAAAAAGTTCAATCTTTTTCTATTCTTAATGCACAAAAGATAAGTAATTTATACTTATTTAATAACATAATATTGGATTAAATTGGTTAATAAATTATTATTTATTTTGTCAAAATTTTGAAATTTCTAATAAATTGGATTTGGTTCAAATCAAAAGTTTCATTTATTTATAATATAAAAGTAAATTGTGTATTTAATATAAATATTTTATTTAAACTTAATTAATATGTGTATATACGTCTAATTTAATGATTATTATGCATATACATATTATATGGTTAAATTGATTAATCCAATTAGTATAATTTATGTGTGTATATATATTTAATTGTATGATTATTATACATTTATATGTTATATGATTAAATTGATTAGTCATATTAATATAACTTAATTTTATATAATATTGACGTTTTAACCGTAAATGTTAGATGGTGGGTTGCGAGCCGAAATGATATGCTTGACTTTGGCGGATCATTCTTAACGTTAGTTGGGACCTAACTTTAGCGGCTTGCGGGCTAAACATGTTACAATCAGACTATAAAAAAAAATTATTTATAAAATTAAATTTAAATCAAATTCAAATTATCTATAATATGACATGATGCAATTTATATACAATACGTTAAAGCTAGAAGGTATATATTATAAATAATGTATTGTTAATTATATCAAAACATATCAATCAATTAATTAATAAATATTATTAAAAAAATAATACTATTTTTTTTATCGGTAAATGTTAGTTGTTAGTAGTTAGAAGTTAGTTCACCAAGTCTCCTTACACCCCAAGAAAATCTCCAAGTCAACCCTTATATCTCCCAACTAATTCGTTCACAAAGGGAATCGAACCCAGACCATTCACTCAAGTGAAATCTCCAAGTCCACCCTTATATCTCACTCCTAATTCGTTCCCAAAGGGAATCGAACCCAGGTCACTCACTCAAGTGAGGAGCCTGGTGGCCAGGTGAGCTAGCTCCCCTGGTTAAAAAAAATATTATTAATACTATTATACTATTAATACTCCACATCTTTATTACTTTATATTTTTACGTATTTGAATAAAATATTATCTTTTGGCTCATTTGATATCTAAAATATATACAATAATAAAAATAAATTAGGGTTAATTACATATAAAATTTAAAATAATGATCTAATTGCAAAATCAATGTGGCAGACTTTAGCACACAAAACCAATTGGCAAGGTTATTTTTTACGGACATTGAAGAAAGATGCAATCAAGTTTGTCCTGTCATACCACAAGTGCAAAGTCTTTACCCCGTTCATCAAAGCAGCGCCTGAGGAGCTCACTTCGATTTTTAGCCCGTGATCGTTCGCAAAATGAGGGATTGTCCCCTCCTTACAGCGTCAAATTTGTTGTGGTCGTCGTCGATTATTTTACAAAGTGGGCCGAAGCATTGGCAAAGATCACCCAGGAGAAGATGATAAAATTCATTTGGAAGAAAATAATTTATTGTTTTGGGCTCCCGCAAGCAATCATATCCAACAACGAAAAAAGTTTGACGGCCTGGAAATGGATAGCTTTTTCAAAATATAGGACGTTGCTAAGTACTTCCCCTCGCCATACCACCCACAGTCGAACGGGAAGATAGAGACCGTCAACAAAATCATCAAACACATGCTCAAAACTAAGCTGGATGAGAGGATAGGAAGGAGGGCTAGCGAGTGTGCTCAGAACTACTTGACGGGCATCTGTTGGGGAGACACCTTTCGTGTTGACATTTGGCGCTGAAGCTATCATTCCGGTAGAAGTGGAGTTCTCAAGCTTCAGAACGACGAAGCCATGCTGCTTGAGCTCAATCTCCTAGAAGAAAGAAGACTGGATGCCGGCCAGAAAAATACCTTATATAAACAACGGTCAGAGAGATACTCCAACTCTAAAGCCAAAATTTGCAAATTTAAAAGGGGCGACCTCGTATTCTGACAAACGGTTGAGCAACCTTTGCCCAATTCGGGAGGGGCCCCTGAGGGTGACAAGATGCTTTGCTAACGGTGCTTACGAGTTAGAGAGCTTAGACAACACTCCTGCCCAACCCGTGGAATGCTGTCCATCTCAAGAAGTACTATCAGTAGAGGTGCACATGTAAACCTCTTGTAATCAAAAGAAACCGATTTGTATTCTGCATTCAATGAAAAATTATATTGCTTCCAATAGAGCAAAAGTTGAAACATTGTAAAAGCAATTAAGGGCTACTCGTTCCGCATAAAGGCTATGCTCCATGATCAAAGCAATTGAAGGTTACGTGTCTCATTCAAAGCAACAAAAGACTACGTGCTTCATTCAAAGAAATAAAAAAGGCTACTCGCCTCATCTATACAATTGAAGGTTACACACCATGATCAAAGCAATTGAAAACTACGCCCCTCATTCAAAGCAACAAAAGAGTAAGGACCTCATTTAAAGAAATAAAAAAAGGTTGTTCGCCTCATCCATACAATTAACGGCTACGCACCCCGTCTATACGCATTTATGCAAACCAAGACCATGTACCTCAGCTAAACGGAAAAAGGCTACATACCAAAGTTACACAATTTATAGGCTACCCACCGTGATGATACAAATAAGGCAACAAACAAGAAGAATACTTAAATAAATTGAAAAATAGTTGAATATAGATGGGCAGAACACTTGAGAATTCACGCAGACAACAAAACAGACCTAGTACAATTCTATTACATTAAAAAAGGTAAAAAAATTACAATGCAAATTGAATACAACAAACCCGTCCATGGCGAGTCGAAAACAAAACTATCTACCCTACAATTAGTCGTCCAACCTGAAGATCAACAAGCCCCCCTCATTGATTCCTGCACATTAAGGAGTGTACGCCAGTGTTGATGCATTTGACGGGGAGAGAGGTAAAGACGGTGAGACTGGACATGAGAGCCATGCTCGTACAAGGAGCCCAAGACATCGCGACTTCATAATGGTTCTCTCCACCAATTACAAAAGGGTGGTGAGGTTGGAGATGGGCACAACTGGCACACATGCACAAGCACAGAGGACACCGCCAAGCCCTCCAACGCGCTCAACAATCTAAAAAAATATGCAGTTAAAGGGTAAAGGACCCTGCAGATCAAGGCCCCAATTATTCACTATGCGGCACTAGTTTGAGCATTCATTAAGCTCGCATAGTTTCTTCAGCGGGTAGTTAGCCCATCAAGGACCCTCTGGTCGCCATCAGCATTATCGAAACCATCATCAGAATCTGAAATCAAAGTCATTAGAGAGGAGTAATGTGAAAATGTGGTGTGTGAAGCTCGAAGTAAAACCCCATATTTATAGCCATGACTGGGAGGATACAAGTAAATATAGAGGGGCCTAAATGCTAAAAGCACGAATCAGGCCAATGGTCTACAAGCAAAAAGACTAGTCCCTATGGAACACCTATTTCCTAAGGTGTCAGTTACTTTTCGATGGTTAAAGAGCAGCTATGACACATCTAATCAATAACAGTTATGACACGTCTTGTCAAATTGTGTTACTCATCGTTACCTGGTCATCTATAATAAGCAGGCCGACAATGTCAAACTCCTAGACCAGGTTAATAGAAGACCATGCGTAAGAGCAAATTTCAAGCGAGAAAATGAAAAGAGAAGCATGCGGGTAGCGGGTAGAAGTAATCAAAACATTCAACTAAGAGACAACTGAAATACAAGATCGAGTAAGCAACACACACCAATTCCGACCAAAAATAAGCAATAAAATATACAATAAAATGTAACAAAACATAGCTCGAAGGCCAAACTATTCAGATTACAGTGACGAGAAAAATAAAGGGACAAAATCCAAGTACAGAGTGTTTGAAATATAGAATACATTCTCAACAAAGAAAAATATCTAAGGGGCATGCTCGCCCAGATCCTGCCCACCTGCCAGCCCGACAACAACACCCTCCTCATCCTCGTCGGCAGCAGGGTATATGAACTCACCCACAGAAGGGAAAAAGCTCAAGTCCACACCTTTATCAATAAAATCCTTCAAGGTCAATGAATACTCAGAAGAAGGCCGATTGACCTGTCCGTAATCCTTCAAGTCGGCTAGGAGAGCAGACAGGTCGCTTGGGAACTCTGCCTGAGCAGCACACACATGGCCTTGGTAAAAGAATTGATGTTGAGGATGTTCTTTTTTTCAAGACGTTGCTTCGGCGTTCAGGATCCTTTAGACCTCATCAATATGCTGGTGGGCAGTGGCCTTAAGCTTCTTGGCGGTGGCGACCTGTTGCTGGTCTTCCTCCAAAGTCTTCTGGACCCGCTACAAAAAATTCACAATTTACCGACCGATTTACCGACCGAAAAACGGTCGCTAATTAGATATACCGACCGATTTACCGACCGAAAACGGTGGTCGGTAAAACTGTGGTCGCTAATATTTAGCGACCGCCTAAATGGTCGGTATTTCGTCGCTAAAATATCCGGGTGTTGACCCGTTTTGGGATTTTACCGACCGTCTAATCGGTCGGTAAATATATAATTACCGACTGATATAACGGTCGTAAAATTGACCGTATATAATTTTTCTAAGTTTTTTTTTTCTATTTGGCGACCGTCTAATCGGTCGGTAAATATATAATTACCGACCGATATAACGGTCGCAAAATTGACCGTATATAATTTTTATAATTTTTTTTTCTATTTGGCGACCGCCTAATCGGTCGCTAATTAATGATTTATATTTTTTATTTTTATGTAGCGACCGATCAGACGGTCGCTAAATTTTGTCGTGAAAAAAAATTTGGGGCCAAGGTGGTTCGAACCCAGGCCTCCAGCGTGGCTCAACAGGGCTCGAACCACTTGGCCAAGACCCCAATATGTTAGCATATGCACCACATTTTTTATTTGAGCCATACATGGCTCAGATTTAATACCCCAAATTCGCGCTTGTGAGGGGTCGAACACGCAATCTCTGGGCGTCTTAGAGGTGGCGTGACCACTCGGGCACTTGTCGTTATTGTTCATTTTTATGCAATTAATTGTATATAACTCCAAATTGAGTCACATTTTTTTTAAAATGCTTCTAATTAAATGAGTATTGTTTCTACTTTATTTATGTATATATATATTTCATTAAATATTATAATGTTAAAAATTTATTATTTAATATTACGAAAATTTATTAATTTGTTCATATTTTTGTAATTAATTGTATTTAACTCCAAATTGAGTCACATTTTTTTTAAATGCTTCTAATTAAATGAGTATTGTTTCTACTTTATTTATGTATATATATATATTTCATTAAATATTATAATGTTACAAATTTATTATTTAATATTATGAAAATTTATTAATTTGTTCATTTTTTGTAATTAATTGTATTTAACTCCAAATTTTGGAGTTACGTTTTTTTTAAAATGTTCACTTTCTTTTGGATTTTTTTTAATTACCTCATCAAAATAATTTCTTTTTTGTTTCTAATTTGTTTATTTTAATATTTTTCAATAAATATTTATAACCATTTGAAACTAGTTATTTTACACTACTAAAATTTAAACATTCAACATAATTTAAACATTCAACATAAAATTACTCAACATTCGATATAAAAACATTCAAAATAAATAAAATTCATTGTTCAACAAAAAAAAAAAAACTACTCTGAGGAGGAATTAAAGTTGTCGTCGTCACCAAGATCGACCGCCTCCTCATCCTCATCATCCTCAGGTTCTTCTGGTGGAAGCTCAGGAAATTTTGGGACCGTCCAACCCATCGTTCTGGAGGCATTCTCAACCCAAGCCTTCATCATTTTTGCCAAGTCCTCCGTTTGCTTTATCCTATCCTTTATCCGCTTATCCTTTGTCTGATATTTCTCCAATGTCTTTCTCACATCGGAGAGTTGACTTTCTACATCGGAGGAGGGGTAAGAGTTGAGGGAATAGGAAGAGCTCCCCTTCTGGGATAGGCGGACAGCCTTACTGTGACTGCCCAATCCTATATACTTCCCCTTCTTCGGTTTGACCAAATTCAGAAAAATTTGGTCCTCGTCAACAGGGGCGGGGGAAGGATTCTCCGGGGTGGGTGCCGACGCCGTCTGAGCCTCTTCGAGGGCCTGCCAATAATCATAATTATAATTTAATATTAATTAGTATAATTCATAAATTATAATAAAATACATAAATTATAATAAAATACATACGTGAAGCTCGGTGGTTGCGCCGTAAGTGGACTGTCCATTCTCCCCAACCGGGTGAGCAAAATGCATCTCCTCGATGAGGGTGGGCTTCCTTCCGTGAGCATGCTCCTGTACAAAAAAAAACTTTTTAATAAAGTAAAATTAATAAATTTAAATGTGAGTATATTAAAAAATTAATTTGCAAATCCGTCAGTGCACAGACCAAGCCTCACATTTCTCTTCTCACTCGCAAAATTTGGAAACTCTCTATCAAGATGTCTCCACGCATTAGAGTCTGCAGGATGCCACATCTCTCCGGAATTCTCATCAGAACACTCCTCAGCATGCCATCTCATGTCTTTTGCAGTGGCACTCGACTGATACAACCTCTCTAGACGAGGAGTGATGGGAAGATAATACATAGACTTGAAAGATGTCTTCTTTCTACGATCTGAGGGTTTGAACCTAGGGTAGTTGCACATCCTGCACTGATCGATGCTCTCGTCGTCGCCCCAAAATAGCATGCAACAGTTGGTACAACAATCAATCTTCTCAAATGGTAAACCCATATCCTTCAAGAGCCTCTTACTTTGATAGAAATTTTCTGGCGCTGTGTTCTCTTTAGGTAGGGCCCGTTTGAACAACTTTGCAATTGATTGTAGACTTTCTGACTCACTTTGCCTTCAGTTTTGATGGACAACATCTGAGCATTGAATGATAATTGTGTCTTAGTATCACAACCAGGAAACAGCTTCTGATCGACATATTTAAGCATCTCAAAAAATCTCTGCGAACGAGGATTTGGTTCCTCTTCCATGTGGTGACCACCCAAACCAAACTCATCAATCATCGTATGATAGCGTGTCTCAGAGCATGGAGTAGGCGAATCACGGCTCGAACCACCAATCTCAAATCTCTCACCTCCACTACTACGAAACTGATCATAGAAGGCAACCATTGTTTCAAGATTATAATTCCACCGGGTTTCGCCATGTACGGTCCAATTGTAATTGTAATAGTATGGAGTAAAATTCAGGGTTGATCGTTCCTTGTATCAGACGAGGCATTTCATACATCCAACGACGATCAGGGAGTTCCATCTGATTTAAATTAAAAATATACCACATTAGAATTATAAAAAAATTCGCCAGAGTTTCGACTGTAAACAAGCATATCCGATTTTTTAAAACAAAAAATCCAATATATATAATCATACATCAATTACACTACAAAATTCTAATAAATTAAATTAGGATTAATCTACAATAAAAATAGATATATCCATAAATAATTAATGTACAACATGCAAATAATATTAAACTTACAAGGTTAAAATGTAAAAACGTACGGTCAAATTGAAGCAACGAGCACAATGTGACAATGGACCCGAACGATTGCAACCAACACTTTGAAATAATATTTCTTCACATTTCAGAGATTTTTTTAAGGTTGGGGGGTAAATTTTCGTGAATGAAAAAGGAAAGAAGAGGGCAGTGGCTGTTCTATATTCGAAATTTAGCAACCGCATTTTTATTTTACCGACCGATTTTTCGGTCGCTAAATATAAAAATCGAATCGGGCAATAATTGTCCACCTACCCTCTTTCGGTTTTTAATTTTAGCGATCGGAAAAGCGGTCGGTAATATAAAAATATATTACCGACCGCCTAATCGGTCGGTAATATTGTTGACTAATATTGACTGACAATATTACCGACTGATTTGGCGGTCGGTAGTTTATTTTTATTTTACCGACCGCTTTTTCGGTCGGTATTCCGTCGGAAAATTTAGGGTTTGACCATTAGTCAACATCGGTCGGTAAAATTCCGTCTTTTTTGTAGTGACCCGCTCTCCAGGCCGAAACTTTGGCCAGACGAGCTGTGGTCTTCTTGGAAAAGTCAAGGGATTTTCTCGGCGCCCTCTCTTCACAGTGGACAGTTGATTCCAGAGCTCGAGGACAGCAATAAGGTCAACGTCCGACTTGGCAGTCAGGTACTGGACCGTCACCAAATCCTAGACACCCCGGATGATCATAGTGTGGGCCAAATTGGCTAGTTTGGCAGTGCACTGTCACAAACTAATATCCACGCCCTCGGATATCTACCATGGAAGCTTAGATATAGGTCGGGGATGTGCTAGGGAGATTGAGAGGTTAGTGCATGTACAGAAAATTGAGAAGGTCTGGACTGACAGGCCGAGAAGAAGGGACCGGTCAGAGGAGATAAGAAAATGAATAAATGGACAAAGTCCCATCTGAGGAAAGAGCGGTCCTCGGGAAGGCAGGCAACAAGTCATTCGTGGTGGTAACAACCTCGATTGATGTTGGTTGAATAGACATGGTGCAGGGAGAAGAGGCAGGAGCGTGTACTTTTAATTGGAGGAAATTAGGCGGTCGGACGGTGGGTGGGAAGAGGCCTGCCCGACGATGACTTTCTTTTCACAGCTGTTGCGATGAGTGGCCATGTCCTCTTGTTGGGAGGATTAGGGTGCGGGAAAGATTGGCAAAAATAAAGGCATACATCAAGGAAATTAGGAAGAAGCGAGTAATTAAAACAGTTTAAAAGAAAGTGTAGCCACCAGCTGGAATCCCAATTAAGGTGATGGTAATCAACTCTGTTCTAGCTGTATCAAGGCAAGGTTCTTTGGCAGCTCAATATCGTCCCAGGCCACCACCTTTTGTTCCACCTCGATACCTTGGAGGGAATTAAGGTCAAAAATATACTTTGGGCGACCATGAAGAAAACATAGTTGAACTCCTCCGGAAAAGCAACCATAGTGCCGATCAAATAGGTCAACCCATTAGGAGTTTTTTGGGTCGGGGCCAGCCCCCAATACGCAAGGAGACCGAAGATGGACGCGTGAAGTAGGAAATTAATGGACACCCATCCGCATGATATCTATAATCATAAAAAATAAATTTTATAAAAATAATAAATATTAAATAGTCAATAGAATTCGAAATACTGTAGAAGGAGTCAAAAAATTTATGTAAATAAACACAATTAAATTTGAATTCAAAAAAAAAAATATATATGTAGAAAATTTGCTATTCTGCAAGCTGTTAGCACCTTTTTTAGGTGTGGCGGCCACTTTTGACCTATTTTATAACATGGATTTTTTGTATTCTTTTTACAAATGATATATTATAAGTGATCATATTTTGTAATTATTTCAATATATTATTAGTAAAATTATCATAAAGTTATATTAATTTAAATAAAATATATTAGATCGACTAATCGGGTTGTTTATAACCCTACAGGGTTCAACCTTATAGAGCTTCGGTCTAAATGAAATCAGATAGATTTTTACATCAACTTTAAAATTTTAAATCTTTTTATATATAATTAATCTACATCTGGGTTATAAATTAAAACATGATAGTAGATAAAAAAATATTTATTGTAGATTTATATTTAAGCTGAAGTCAGAATTTTTTCATAAGATGTAATTGGAAGAAATAGAATGAATGCATAAAAAAAAATAAAAACTCTTATATTTTATGTAAAGTTGACAATCAGTTTTTTTCACAAAATATGATTTGAAAAATGAATGCATATAAAAAAAATTAACTAAAGATAAATTTTAATTGTGGATAAAAATTAATTATATATAAAAAAAAGAACGAATAAAATAATAAGTGGATAAATTTTGAGATAAGTTACAAATAATCTAAAACTATAGTTGAGATAACATTCCAAATAAGTGTACTTAAAAACTACAAAATTTTATAGTCTTTAAAAGTCAATTATAGTATGACGATTAAACAATTAAGAATAAAAATTTATATAAACTCGAGTTCACTGTGATTCCAATTTATCAATATTATGTATATATTCACTAATACTGTTATGCACATGCATTATCATTGTTAATAATTAATTATAATTTTATAACAGTGATAGTATATATAAATAACAACGATAACATTATACATGACAGTGATACGAATTTATGTGAACTCGGGTTCACAAGAGACATACTCAACAATTAATATATAAATAAAATTTAATATTTCTTAAATTTAATTTAGGATAATTATACACCTCTAAAATAATTTAATATACAAGCTTATGTGTTAAATAGTGATATAAGTCATGTCTTTGGGTAAGTCTCCTGTGCACCAGTTACACGGTGCAACTCAAGTTCATTTTTAAAAAGTTACACAATTTATTACTGAAAAGTTGCACAAATTATTACTGAAAAGTTACACTATAAAGGATACACTTTTAAGTAATAACATGTGTAACTTTTTAGTAGTATTTTGTGTAACTTTTAAAAAATGAATTTGAGTTGCACCGTGTAACAGGTGCATACAAGACTAATCCATGTCTATATTAAGCGTATATTTATCACTTACCTAATCAATGATTAATTCTACATATTCTTTAATTATTAATTAGTTAAAAATATGATTAACATGTAAGATTATATCACAAGTGAGTAGGGGTGGCAAATGGGGCTGGCCGGCCCGACACTAGTCCACCGGGCTGTTCGCATTTTACGGGCCGGGCCGGGTACTCACCGGGCCTTCATTTTAATGGCCCAACCTGGCCCTATGCGGGCCACCGGGCCAAAATGGCCCATTACTTTAATAATTAAATTTGTAAAATATTATTTATATTTAATATATTTAACATAAAAATAATAAAGATATTTAAGCTGATGCAACATATTTTCCACACACATATATATAATGCATATTCAAAAGAATAAGTGATGTTGTATCACAAGTCACAACAATGCCTAAACAATTTGGAATTTCTCATTAAATTCATACCCAGCATTCTTATCCATGGATTTAGATTAAAATGGTGATAAACATCAACACATAGGAGGGGTGTTCATTAGCTGAAATGACTGAATTATGTTGAACAAATTGAAATGAATCTCATCTTACCTACTAGACAGTGAATGGTTTCAGTTGTTAGGTGTTGGCAAATTGAAACCCACTGGCACTGATTTAGGGCAAATTGAATATAAATTTGTTTTTATAATCGCACTCCTCAAGAACGCAATCCCAAATATGTTTGCATCTATAGCTACCAAATGAAACAAAAAAATAAATCAAGCAAGCAAACATCTAATTTTTTTTTACCCACGACTATTAACAGACGGCGGAGAGGGGACGGACAGATGGGGCGTGGCGGCGGAGGACTTTGGGGAATGGTGGAATTAGGAATTTGGAATGGAAATTTGGAACATCAATGTGAAAAGTGTCACAAGAGAATATACATATCATATGTATAGTGCAAAATTAAATTTAGTAACTCTTTAAATTACAATCCCTTGTAATTTCTTAAAATATTATTTTGTTAAAATTTTAACACTTTAAAAAAAAACTTAATTTACAATAAATTTAGATAAAATTATATATACATATATATATATAAATATATAGTGCTTATGTTGTTATTTTTCAAACTTGTTTTACTTAACATTGTTAATTTTTTTATATTGCGAGTGCAAAATATTCTAATTATCTCATTTGAAACGTAAAATAAATGTTCACAAATCGAACAATATAACATAAAAAAAATGGGTCACTTACATATTGATTCAAAAAAATCACTATATTTACAAATTGGTTCAAAAATTTTGTACCGTTGTATGTTTTTTTTTTGCACGGGACCAATATGTATTTTTTGTCAATTTATTGAACCATTTTGTACTTTTCCCAAAAAAAATTAGACAAACAAAAATTTTAGAAAATAAAAATTAACAATAAAAAAAGTGTAAAAAGTATAAAAAATTATACCTAGTTAAAATAATTATTTCTAACTTGTTATGAGATGACATAATAATTTAATAAAAACTTACATCATATCTATTTTATATTTATAGACCGTACAATTGTACAGATAATATACTTAGTAATAGAATAGAGACATTGTTAATATGGTGGCTTACCAATGAGGCCAAATTTACATCTAATATTACAGACAAAGACTATATAATACACATATTGTCACGAGAGCCAAAATATAACTTTATGCAATATGTATGGTTCATTAATTGTGATTTGATAACACATGCTGGGGGAATTATTATATAGGAACCCATATTTCGTGTGTCAGAAGAGTACACATGCATATAGACCTACTTTTGGCAAGGAATGTACATTGATTTGACGGCTCTAGACTCAAAAAAAGGTGAACACTTCCACAATTCACAGGGTTTTGTTCATTCCAAAGAGTCTGTGCGTATACAGATGTAGAGAAAGAAGAGGAACTATTGCGAAGTGAAAGGAATAAGCGAACAAGTATTGATTTCCGTTGAACAAAAGGTATTTTTTCTTGATTATACAAGTGTATGCTTCTTTGTATTTTTGTGTACGACGAGGGGAAGAGGTAGGAAGACGAACATCAAACCAAAATTTTGTTTTGGGGGAAATATTCTAGGGTTTGCAAATTTAGGAATTACATGGTGTAAGGCTTTTATATGGGCGTGACAATGTTCGAGTGATTCTGTATTTCTACATATGTGTGTGTACCCGCATCAATTTCTGAAATTTTCGTGTCCAGATACTGAAATGTCAAGGAGAAGAGCCCCGACGATGCGTTTTAAGAAAAGGAACAAACAAGTTGTTGATGATCGAAGGAGTAGGTACACAAAACAGAGAGGTATGTTTTGTTTTGGCTTATTTCAGAGAAAGATGTAAATGGTATTTTGTGTAAAAAGGAAGCAATCGTTGTGGTTTGAGGGGGCCGATGTACAGGGGCCCAAGACGTTGTTCAAAAAGGTAGTTTGAGGTGCAGTTGAGTTGTGTATAAAATGTACTGTTGTTGATATGTGTTTACCACAGTATGTAGAAGTGTACTTTGTGATGTGAGATGAACCATTTATCATGAAGCAAAACACTGAAGCGTATTATATTGAAATTAAATGTAAAATGATGCAGGTAGAAATGCAGGTGGTAACAAAAGTTCAACCCCAAAGACAGGTTGTATGTCGTTAATGTTGATTAGAACAATATTTTATATGTGTATGATGAATGTATTAAAAAGAACATTGATAATTTTTCTGTTTGTGGTCAGATGCACTGTCGCCCCCCAGGATGAGGGCTAGAACAGATATCAGAAGAAGGAATGACATCGTCAGTCCGTGGTAGAGATACGATAAGTAGTTTTATATTCAATTTCAGGATGGTGTGCACAGTTATATTTGTTTAGTGAGTTGATTGACAATGATGGATGTTGTGTGAAGTGTGGCATCAGTCTGTTGATGATTGTGTATAAGATATGACATACTGTAGAGGAATACATGATTAATGCTTAGTTTCTTTGTTTCATAAGGTGGGGAACCCAGTACATCGAGGGGAATGCTAGAGGACATATTACATGAATCAACCACAGATTCAAGCGACAACGAGAGAGGACCGAAGAACTGTTTTGGTATGAATTTCAGAAATTTCAAAGGGATCGGTTTGATTTTGCACTGTAGGTTTTTTAGTTTGTTAACAAAATAACAATCTGATACAGGTAAGAAAGCAGTGGATGATTGTCGGAATTATTTTAGGAGCAATCTTGTGGAAACGACAAAGGAAATGCAGATGTTGAGATTCAATGAAGCACAACTTACTGAAATTAGGAAGACACCATTCTGGCTTCTTTTCGATGCAATTAGAAATGTGGATTATGAACGGTACCAATTGATGTGGCACAAAAATGAGGATGACGTTAAGCACATTATGAGCACATTTAACTAACCCACTGGTGAATTTATGATTGGTGGAGAGAATATGAGAGTTACATCAAGAGATGTACAACTGATATTCTGTGTGATATGTGGGACTACTCATATACCGCTAAGAATGACATATTATGAGTTGCCAGCTTGGGTGGATATGTGTTTCGGGGATGAGTTGAACAGAGGTAGAGGTGCGAAGCTTATGAAGAAAAAGAGTTTGTATTCCAAATTTCAGACAGTTATGCAGCAGAACGATGTGAGAAGCAATAAGGATGTGGCCAGTGTACTGCATCTGTATTTGATGGCAGTCCTATTAACTCCAGGCAGGAATACATCGATGCCGTGGCATTATACAGTTTTCCTGGAGAAACTTGAAGATATCAGAATGTATAACTGGAATGAGGTTGTTGTATCTGTTTTACTTGGGCAACTTTCGATGAGCAGGAATCTGAAAATTGCAGGATGCGCGGTGCTACTGCCTGTAATCTAGTACCTAACAAAGTTATGACAAATGAGTACTGTACTTAGCCGATTTATGTTTAATGTCTAATATATGCGCATTGTATATGTAATTGTAGTTTTGGCTTTGCGAGCATACAGAACTCATGGGTCCTACATACAGTGGTGCATTCCCCCGCATGTTAAAGTGGGATTTGTCTGAATTAAGCAAAATACTTGCTGGAGTGAGACTACGTAGACTCCAACCAGCTGATGTAAGTAATTAAGCAATGGCAGATTGTGTTTGATATGATGATATATGAAATTAGTCTCTAAATATTATTTTTTTAGATACACAGATTGGTATTGAAACCAACCGCATGCGAGAAGGAGACATTACGAAAATTGGCTAGAATATGGGAGAGAGGCAATGGTGGTTTAATCTCTGACGGTGAGACCGAAGATGAATCAGAACAGCAAGCACATGAAGCAGGCAATTCTGAAGACAACATCAATACGGACACTGACTTTTGCGTGTATCCTACTATTCCAATAGGGACACGCTCACCAGCTGAAGGTTTGGATGAACGAAGCGCTGGATTGAACAATACAACAGTGGGGGGATCAGAGCAGGAATAGAGGAGAAAACAGGTGCGAACCACCTAGTGATGTGATGCACAGAAGTGTTAGGGGGTGCAGGCAGCAATTTTTGGGAGTATGATGGAAAGCGAACCAGGAAGTTCGAAAATAGTGGAGGAGATTTTACAGGGGAGAACTGCAAATGCGAATTTAATGAGCAGAGGAACTGAGAACAATAATGTGAAACCAGGAGCCGTGGGTGTAGGGGGAAGCTGTCATATGGACACAACAGATAAAGAGTATGACATTGCTGTTGATGAAGCTGTGTGCAAACTTAGGGATGAAAATGGAAAACTTGCTGACGAAGTTGCACATCTAAGAATATTGTTGCATGAGAAGGATGTACGGATAGATGTTATGACAAAATAGATATAGGCCAATGCGATGGAGGTGCGTGTGACCGAGCTTGAGAATTGCAAGCGTAAACTGTAAGATGAATTAGCTCAAATGAAGATATATGTACAGGAGAAGAAAGACTGGATAAGTATTGTAACCAAGTAGTTTGTGAGGAAAGAATCGTGCTGAAAGACAAAGAAGTGGTGCATCTGAAGGGGGAGGTTGCAAAACTTGTAGAGGAGCTGAATAAAAGTCAGAAGCAGTTGAATGCTTTGGTAAATCCAACAACGACCCAGGTCCTCGAGGACGAGCGAGTGATAAATCAACTGGACACGTTACCCGAACTCTCAATCACAAAAAATGAGAAAGCGAAGTTGCAAAGTGAGAATGAAAGTTTCACTGATATAATAAGGACATTTGAGCTGGTTGACAGGGCTGGGGAAAGTAGCGAAAAGAGTCAATCACCTAAGAATAAGAAGCGAGCAAAGAGAGTGTTTGACCCAAGCACAATCACGAGAAGGGTGAAAGCCAGAACAAGATGTGATGACAGGATGGCGTTAGAGGTATCACCGCAGATGAATACAACAGAGATTGTGGCAATACACGAAGGGCAGGCAAAGCCGAAGAATATGCGTTGGGACATGTCGTACAACGCAGTGAGGAAAACATCAAAAGATATTAAGACAACCATAGAAGAATGCTGGCAAAACGGTGGTGAAGAGTAAGAATTTGAAATCATATTGCACTGTAGCATATAGGAAAAAATAATCTTACAATGCAAAAAAAAAAAAAAAAAAATTGGTGTCTTTTATATCCACTTCATTAACGTGTACTTATGTGTGTATGTCCCCAACATTTTTTTACTGTAGTTTCATAGCTTGGGGCAGGCAGGAAGGAATGACAATTGTATACATCAAGGATATCATAGGGATTCTGCATCATGAAAGGTTGTCTACTGGGGTAAGTGAATTAATTTGTGAAATTGGGTGTTTATGAGGTTAATTCGATATAAAAAATAACTTCCCTCACTGGTAACAGGGGGTTGATTCATGGGCTGCAACGTTGCAGCAGAAGTACGTACACCAGCAAACAGGCGGACGAGTCATCATTTTCTCATCACCTTGCTGGGTAATTGTTGTAGCAACACATTTGTCTGTGTAATTACTTGTGGGAATCTAGAAAAATGTCTTTATATATGAACCGTGCCAAAAATCCGAAGATGTCAAACTAGACCGTTAATGTAATGAGTCCAGTGCCAAGAAATACATATAAAAGGTGTCGGTATTGTCGTGATACAGGAACTCGTTGCAACAAACAAGAGTAGGCGAAGTTGCAGTTTGGTTCAGCTGGTGGACAAGCGGCTGGAGACAGTAGGTATGGCTGACACATTGTTGTTCCCTTTGCTAACGCGGGATATTCAGAACACGCCTACAACAATGGGGGACCACTGGACTCTTCTGAAGCTGGATATAAACACCTGCACATGGAGTTTCTTTAACTCAATGATGCCTCATTCGAGAAATGCAAGGGATCTGCATCTAGAGAGAGCAAAGATTTTGGTAAGAACGAATTTGATAGAGTTCAGTTGGGTAACATATTCTACTTGATTTTCTATATGACAAGGATAGCTGAAAACCAATTGATTTTATGTTTTCCCATATTGATTACGTTATGCAATGCGTAGGGCCCATTATCGAGCAATCACCTGCAAAGCACAAGATGTTGTGCAGCAACAATGCACACCCAGTCGTTGTCCCATGCTTACAGCAGGATCCGGAAAGTTTAGACTGTGGGGTAATTGTATGTTTTAATATGGAGTTAGAGATGATACAGAGACACACAAGTAAGAAGAATTTCATAAAGAACACATCTGGTGACTATCAGAAGTAAATGATTCAATGTTTTATTGATCCAGATAGCATTGAGTTGTGATGTGTGAAGAAAGTCGATATCCGTATGCAGGGCGAGACTTTTGGGTGTACTGATAGTTTGTATTAAGTGTTTAGGTATTTCTGTGGACTTGTGATGTGAACTCGTAGAAATGTGTGTGGAGTTTTTGTTGTGTGTACTGGTGTGGGTGTGTTGTGGGGGGAAAACGGGTAAGGGTACATGGGGTGTAGTTGTGTAGTGTGTACTTTTAATGTTATGTATGTACTTTGGGTGATGTGTGTGTAATAGCGGATAAAGCTTATATTGTGGTGATGCAATTGTGTACCGTGGCATAGGGCAGTACACAATTAACTCAAATGAACACAGATTGGTGTACTTTATGTTTTGTATGTACCCTAAGCTGTTTTTATGTACTTTAAGCTAATTTTACGTACCGTAAATCTGAAATTTGCCGAACGGACTGTTTATTTTATGGGTCTGTATGTATATGTGCATAGTATGCATTTGTACTAGTGGGCATTTTCATTTTGTGAATGGAATTCAATTACACAAACAACATATATCAAGAGTCATGGTTTAGTAAATGAATTGCAATGAGGTTGATGTATAGGTAAAATAAGAAATAGGGGACCATTTTATTCTTTACCGAGTAATCAACTGTCCCCAATTACAATTACTTGAAATCGTGTTAAAATGGAGTGCTATGAGGTTGCTGTATAGATAAAATAGGAAACAACATAGCAAGAGTCATGACTTGGTGAATGAAGTGCTATGAGGTTGATATATAGGAAAAATATAAAGTAGGGTGTTTTTTCGGGAAATTCACAAAATTTGTTTGTACGTGCTTGTTGCGAGCGTGTATTTGGTGTGTTTCTATTTATCTATGTAAAGAAATGCATGTTGACTATGTCTCTTACAAAGTACAAATATCATAAAAACCGCATATATCAAGTGGCATGTTCCATTGCATACCATTGTGTTATTGAGATTCTATATAGGTCAAAATTTGATAAAATGAGGGGTAATTCTAAACGTGTCTTGTATTTTATTAAGTGGAGCAATTACATTATTGAAGAAACAATGAGTTAGTATACTTTTATGAATTTCTTAGTTTGCCGAGAGAGATTATAACTTCATCGTTGTCAAAGGTATAAATAAAAGTTGACGGATGTGGAAGTCAAAATATTGCGCATCACCCAAAAAGTCACCCAGGTAGAAGACATTTATTAAGACCAACACATGAATGGGGCGAATTTATTTTGACAACCATTACATTTAATAAACATTACCATATCGAACTGGGAATGTAGTAAATGCAGCCCGTTAGACGGGGCACACAAATTGATATAATCATGCATGAATATGAATGATGGAGGTTTTTATAAAAGGACACATGTTAAAAAAAATGCAAGTAGAAATTAAGGCCATCTGCCAAATTTAGTGTCACCGTACATCCCACAAAAACGTCCAAAAGAAGAAAAACAAAATGACTAATCAATAACATTTGTTCACCGTGTAATATGACATGATATTACACAATAAACAAATGATGATGACCAACAACAAACACTAATAGTAATATGCATCATAACAAAAGACGTCTAGAAAGGTGGGCTAACACGTAGATCTCATGGGACACAATGTCTTATATCAGACGAGCAATGCTCTGTGTGAATGGGAACACGCTGCAACATTCATGGTTCAGGTGGGGTCCGTGGACAGGGATGTAGATTTTGTGGATCAGGTCGTACTCCACAAAATGCCCCGACGGCTCCACACGCATAAGTAGACGCGTCCATTCTGGATGCAAAAGACAGAGGGGCTGGACGGATAGTATGAACTCATCTTCATCAACTTGGTACCCGAGCTAAAAAACCAATCTCTTCCAGGACGAGTCATTGGCATAATTTTCAAGAACCCAAAGTTCACAATCTTCAAAGGCGTAACTAATGCTCGAGTAGATGACGAGCTTGTCTTGGTCGATGGAAACAACGTCGCCGTAGGCAATAATCCTAGACCTCCCCGGTGGTAGACGAATCAGCCTGAAAGTCTCGGTCCTGCAATAAAAACTCGTGATGCTCACAATTCGTGACAATGTGGATAGCTACCAGTTCAGACAGCCTGAGACGAAGACCCCTGGAGACCAAACGATGACCTCGAACAGAAACTCGCTAAGATTCCTCCAGTTTCGAGTCCTAGTGGTGTAGCATTGTACCTCCGTCTGGTTCTGAATGGAGTTGAACAAGACGATGCGAACAACTTTGTACTCAGTAGTCCCAGTGACACATCAAAGACCATAAAATGCAGAGGCGTATGTGGAGTTTCCAGGGAAAACAATCTTTGGAGTGGGAAACTCCCAGTACTCATTAGTCATGGGATTCCCGATGAAAAATCGGTCGTCGATGGTGCAATTAAGAACATAACCGTTGCAACTTGCAAGGGTGTACCACATTGGATCGCCTTCCATGGTTGTTCGACGATTCCCGACTTTGGAGGGGGGTGAAGCCTCATAGCCAAGAGGGTAGAAGCCCATCTGGGCTTGTAAGATGAAGCCAACACGGTTTTGGGCATTCGGCGTGAAGATGCTTGACGCCAGTGAAATACGGGTTGAAAATGGTTGCCAGCCAGGAAGGGATAACCATTTTCATGCCGGAAAGGTACTCAACCGGAACACGAGCGATGATCTCCTCTATTATCTCGTTGGGAAAAATGGTACCACCCAGGTTTGGGGAAGGAGGGATGTTGACCCTTCTGGCGGAAGAAGATGTTGAACCGGAATCCATTATGACTGGAGGTGTGTGATTACAGTGAAACGGAGTGAGAGTAACTAGGGTGCTATAACTTATAAGTACTGGAGGGGGGGTGTGACTGTTTGTGAAGAGAAGTATGTGTTGGGTTAACGAAACGTTTGAGAAAAGGTGGTGGGAATGGTATTTAGGGTTACAATCTAATGGTGGGGTTGGAATAAGAAAGAAATTGTGTAATTATTTAGTGAGTACACGTGGCATCGCTTGGTGAAGGGGTGAGATTTATGAACATGTCACGAGGGTAATTGAGGGAGAAAATATTTGTTTGGAGTGGGTTACTTAGTATAGTATGTGTAGGCTGCACAATGTAGGGGTAAGTCTACCACAAGTTGGGGGGTGCGTTACGAGGGGAATGATTAGGCGCATTAACTGCGCTGTCTTGTCTAATGTAACAGGCTTGAAAAAGTTTAATTAATTATGCAACACACAAAGTTTGTAGAATATGGAAATTATCCGAAAGTAAGTTTTGGAGGGGAAGTGATATTTAGACTTAACAAATTGGCATAATATTTAGACTGAACGTGTAGCTATTTTATTGGCTTCCAATTCAGGAAGGATGAAAGTGACATGTGTGTTCAAAAGAGTAGGAACGAAATAAGAACAATGAGATTATTCCAAAGGAGAAAAAAATGATAAGTTGCATCTTATAGAAAAATTACAATAATAACCGGATAGAAGATTGACTTTTAAAAACTTTAAAAATTAAGAAAAAACATAGAAGGTTGGACGCAGTAGTAATCCACAGCATGTTGTATGTAATTAAGCGAATACTATAAAGGACGCTACTTATGTAAAAAAAAAATCAAAATTGCTTTGATAGTTCTAGTTAAAACGCTCCAACTAATATTTAAATAAAATGTTTATTCTTTTTTTCCTTCAAAATTAGGGTAAAGTACATATAGGACATGTATAAAAGATATGGAAGTGAAAAAATAAGTGTCTAGAAAAAGGAATAAATAGAGAACTAATTGTTTAACGTTCAGTACTAAAACATGTATTACATTATAACGAAGTTAGAATTACATAAGGGTTGGAACGTCCAAGTATATTTAATTAGAAACACATGACTAGTTCAAGTATATTTATGGAGTACTATAAGACATCCAGGACGTCCAAAGATAATCTGAAAAAAAAAAAAATTAACAATAGAAATAAATTTGGCCTCATAGTAAGCCACCCAAACAACTACTTGTAACAAAAAGGGTTGGTAGTAAACCCAAAAAAAAAAAAAAAAAGTTGACGGCAGTGGTAATCAACATTAGCTCGCATGCACAAAAAAAAAAAGAATACGCTAAAGTCCGCTATAAATGAACCAAAAGAGGTAATAGTGCTCTGGAGTTTAAGAATATAGAAAATAAACATAGAAAGGACATTCCATAAATGAGGTAGTGTACGATAGGACCCCAAATAGCTCATATGTATAGAAAAATTAAAAAAAATTGTACATGAAATAGTAAATGGTTAACATTAAAAAAGAAAAAAGAAAAAATTGTACTAAATCGTAGTACATAATATAAACTTTCAACTGTATTAGAAAGTTGGGAGGTACTCGAAATTTTTAAAAAATTTATAATGCGGAATAAACCATGATCGCGGGATATTTTTTTAACAAAAAAAATAATAATACGCTGTTCAGATGCTAAAAATAGATGCTTGGACAGACAACTAATGGTGTGTGACCCACGTACAACCAATTTGGAATATCTCGAAAAAGAAAAAAATTGAGGAGGTTTATCAATGACACAAAAATAATGATGACTCCGTAAAGGAAAGAGAATATAGAGAGTGTGATGTATGTGTAAAAGGTTTAAATTAATTAAGAAAACATTGGAAAAATGCAGGAAAAGTCTGAATAGTGGCATAAAGGTGGATGACAGGGAGGATGTAGGGTGGAGTAGATATGTCAGATAGGGGTGAGTGTAGGGGGCAAGGGGTGAGGTTCAATATGCGTGTACAAGTGTATTGGTACGTGTACATAACATGACAGTTGTGTACTTTCAACAAACTGTGTACTCCCTATTAGAGTTATTAACTTCAATATTATCACTTGTGTAGATCAGATGCCTTCATGGGGTATAAAAATAGAAAATATTAAATAAAAAATGACTGTTGTATTTCCTCATTTCCACAAATATTACCGTTGTTTCAATTTCGGATGGACAACATACGACCATTTGCGTATATATAGGTGAGGTACATGATATATGTTGGGAAATAAAAGAGAGCATATTTGCAGGTGGGTGTTGTGTACATTGAGAGCTTCTTCGATGGCATCATCAAGTCAGCAAACTAGCAGTGGATCACACATCAGGTATAAGAAGTCCACATGCCGACGATGCGGAAGACGGACAACAATACGAATAAGCGAAACTATGGCCAATCCCGGTCGGCTCTATCATAACTGCGAAGAGCACGGGTATTCACATTGGGGTGTGCCGTGTAGCGTGGACGATGAAGTTTCCTCGGCGAGGGTAACACAATGCGTCCACGCTGAGGCCCATGTGGATTACGGAGGTCCGACCTATGTGATATGGACCACAGTACTCGTATGCGCAAATGTAATTATATTTTTAATAATGATATTGTTACTTGAAGTAGTAAAGCAAATGAGTATGTAATATTTGTTGTTTAGATAATTGTGTATAATGTGTGCAGTAGTAAGTGTGGGTAATTAACCATTAAGAAATGCCATTGAACTAGATATTTGTTTCCATGAAATTAGATGACAGAATGTGTGTCATTCAGAGGTTGTAATAGTTTGCTTCAACCTTTCATTAAATTAAAGTACTATGTAAAGCAATTCTTACAATAAATAGTAGAGTTGATGAGGACTGGTTGCATAAAAAAGGGGGGGGGGGGTTTCTGACTGCCTGTTACAACCAAATGATGAAACAAAAAAATAGCACAGCAAATAGTGAGGACAACCTTGGGCTACATTTCAAGGTTTATGTCCAAGGTTTTTCCAGTTCTTCGAGAATTAGCGAAATGACCTGACACGGAGTTTCTTTGGACGACCTGGAGGGTTCTTCAGTATAGGGGGTAGTACGTCTTTATCATTCAATAATGACTTCAGTTCATATTTCTCAGTCCGAGCTATTGGGGTGATACTATGCGAGTAGCATGCATGATATGTTGCTGTCAAGAAATATGGATCAACGTAATGATCCAATGTTGCACCGTCTACAAGGATGGCAGTAGCAGCATGAGCACACGGGAAACCATTTAGTTGCCATTGCGAACAGGTGCATATTCTTTGTTCTACATCAACAACTGCGGACGGTGTGCTCTTAACCTCAAAGTTATTGTTTCCACGTTGACATACACTCCATGATCGTGAAAGATAACATTGATCAACCTAAAGGGCATGTTTGGTTGGGCATAGAACAGTTGACCACCCTGCACTTTTCGTACTCATTTCCAATTGCCACCTACCAATCTCTGACCATGATAAGGGAGTTAGGAATAAGCCGTTGAGGATATTGTAAAGGGTGAAAAAAGATTGTAATTGTAAATAAATAGTGTCATCAACAGATGGGATAAATAATAATCACAGAATAGAGCATAGGAAGACAAGACACCTTGACGAATATGGTCAAAAGTTTGGGTGATGGGGAGTCCACGCGCATCCTTCAGCCAAGCATTTAGCGACTCTACAGCGTTGGATGTCATCTCACCGTAACGAGTAATCTCTGGTGAATGTGAAACATCTCATTTGTTGTAGGGCAACTGCGAAAGCCAAGTCTGCGCAGAATGTCCTCCAGTTTGTTTGAAAACCTCGATTTTCTCATCAAAGATACGTTTGGTGGTTGAGGCATATGCACACTCCCTAAACAATTTAGTGAGTTTATATTTTGTGCTCTTGCGCTTACCAACACCAAATCGACCCTTCAAGTTACATAGGAGATGAAACAAACAGAAAAAATATTTTGTATTGGGGAAGACAGCTGGAAACGCAGCAAGTAAACCACAATTACGGTCAGATATGTAGAAGATTTCCTTGTCGTGGATGCAGTGGTCACGAACTTAGTCAAGAACCATGTCCAGTTATTGGTATGTTCAGCTGATACAACTGCAAATGCTACGGGGAAAAGACCTAACATAAGGGGTATCTGAGTTATATATATGCAATGTAAATGTCATGATGTTCACATCAATAGACAGCCGTACAAAAAACAAACATGAAATGAGTAGACAAGAAGTAATACCATTATCTTCGTCTTTAGCAGTTGCAGTGAGTAGTGTACCCTTCGCACGGCCGTGGAGGAAAGTGTCGTCAAGGAATACTATCGGCCTGCATGATTTGAAACTAGGGATGCTTTGAATGCAACAAAAACACGCTGGAATCGGTTTGTAATGGGGCGACCTCAAGATCAAATACACTGCCTGGATAAAACAAATGCAGAACAAGTGATAATATTGCACACAATGAACATGGAACATAAGACATGAAGATATAAAAATGTCGTACCAGGGTTTGTACGAACTACTGTCAAAGAATACCATCTTAGGTCGGTGTAAGACTTATTGTATGAACCGAACAAATTGTCTTTTGTCTGCTCGACTGAGCGCCATCCCGTATAATAAGGTATGTCTATGCCATAATTTGTCTTCATGATGTCAACAATTCTACTGCTATTGATATCATGGTCAACCATAACATCCTTTTTAACTAGCTGACCAATAACTTTGGAACTTAAGCATTTTTTGTCTGCAGTGGAATCTTTACCAAGGCATTTATGATGGAAATGTCCTTTGTTAATCTCAAACCACAAACACATCTTCAAACATCTAGCCTTAATGTACCATTCACAACCGTGAGACAAATGACAAAAATATCTAACATAGATGTATTCAGGACATTTTTTTACAAACTTATATCGAAAACCAAGAAGAGTGGCATATTTGATCAATGTCGTCCTAAAACTTACTGCGCCATTTCTAAAGATGGTACCAATTCCACAATCAAATATTTCATGCCAGCTGACAGATAGTAGTGGAGTCCTTTAGGTGTGAGGACATATATCATATGTGGGCAATTCCCCCTCAACAGAGGACACAGATTCGTTATTCAAAAAGGTTGACTTCTTTACAACTTTAAACAGTAATACACTTTGTTTTAGCACAGACTTCCTAACGCCCAATATGTTGGGCTCATTATCAATATTATTACGACTGCACAAACTAGGGGTGCGACAGTGGTGATTAACAGAGCTACCTGCCACTACACACTCATCAACAACATAATTCAAATTGACTGAAGGATTACTAGGGGTACGACTAGTGGGAATCTTAACATTTGGCATAATAATTACGGAGATTAACTTCAGGGACATCGCAACGCAAGTTGAAAGCATATTCTCCATATCAATATCGGATTCCAATACACCGTTACTAACTGATCCAACCGAATATCTAAGTTTCAACATACCTTTTCTAAATCAGGCCACATATCCCCAATTCCGCTCGCAAGTTCATAAGATGATGTAGTTCCATTGAGCTTCAACACACTGAATTCGGAATTAAAAGAGACAGTCAAGATAAAATCCATCGACAAATATCTTTCGCAAAACACAAAATGAAAAAAAAAAGAGTATAGAACCCTAAAAATTGGGGAAAATTGCAAATGAACTCAAATTGTGATGCGAATACAGAGATTATAATAGGGGAGGCCTTACAATTTGAATTTCAAATATGATGATATGGCATTCAGGAGGAAACAGCTCACAAACGAAATGGAGGTATGATTACACTATAGGAAACCTATGCACCTATGGCGTTGATTTGACAGGAATGCCAGCTGGGAGGGGGAATTCAGATTAGGGGCATTTGCGTTATTAATTCTGTGTACTGGGTGTGATATTGAAGACAATTGGCTCTGGATGGAAATATGTGAACAGGGGTGGCTTGGGCAGTGGTTTGAGGGGGAAAGGAGGCCTTAAATGCAATAATTTCTTGTTAATATAAAGTGAAGTACACTACTAAGCAATGGTCTCAATTGTTTAGGAGTCGTTTGTTGAAATTCACATATCCAAAATAAAGACGTTCTAATCTCCATTTCTTTCGAATTATAGATTTAAAATTCTTGTTACACGTTTCAAACTCCATCCACACTTAAAATATTTACAAATGTATTATTGCTTTTTTCAATATAATTTATTTTATACTATCATAATTATTCTTACATTCGTTTATTCTTTTTCCTACTATACTCTTACGCAATAATCAATACGTTATAATAATATAACCTTAATTATTATCAAACATTGATTTGACAAGCAAAATCTCACTCTACAAAATTTTTAAAATAAACACATACTTTTATTATTCATTAAAATTTTTTCATCCAATGAATTTAAAGTCATGACTTTACATGATCACCTAAATCCTGAAACAAGCAAACCCTGGTGATTTAGGAGGTGTTTGATTGGAGACTTTTGGAGGCGGGGAATAGGATGACAATGTGGCCGGTCTGAGGCGGGTTTGACATGTCCAAGAATCCGCCTTGCCAGGAATTTTTTGGACCCGAAACCTACCCTATCTTAATTTGGAGTACACCTGCCACGCGAACCGATGGGTTTTACACGTCCCAACCTGCATATTTTTTATTTTATTTTATTTTTATTATACATATCAAATGCATTACACAAAATATATTAAAATAATATAACATCAATATGCATTTAAATTATTTAAACAATAATAAATACGCAAAATAGTCTATTTCAAGTTTCAACATATTAAATCTAAATATTTAAAATCATACATATATTGTTCATTAAAAATTAAAGTGTTAAAAAAGTTAATGAACCCTAGTTTGTACAACTTCTGTTCGTGATTTTATGAGTATGTCTAATCTAATATTTTACTCCCTCCGTCCATGAAACTTTTTCCCATTTCATAGTTGACACGGGATTTAATAAAAAATAATATTATATTGAAATGATATAAAATAAGGAAAAAGTGAGAGTATTGTGGAGCTCAAACTTTTATTGTGAGTATGAACTGTTTTCAAATAAAAAAATGGGAAAAAGTTATGTAGACAAATAAAAAGGGAAAATGTGAAATAATTTGGTGGACATAGGGAGTAATTAATAGTTAACTAATATCTAATTTTTATATATTAATTATACATATGTAATATAATATATGCATTTAGTTATATATATTTAATTAATATATATATATATTATATGGGGTAGGTCCGACAAATTTCAGGACCCGTCCCAAACCCGATGAATTTTTAGGTCAAATAGGTCCAAACCCACCCCTAGACCAACTGACCGAATTTTTACATGACCCATATGAGATAGGGCCGTGGCGGGTCTGGATTTGAACCTGCCCAATTGTCATTCCTAGCAAACAAATAATTAAAATTATAATGTATGCTAAAATAATTTTTTTATAATTTTAATTTCTAAAAACTAAAAAATCTCTGGACTACCGAAAATATAGTAACTTTGAAATGTCACACTTTTATTGGCTGTCTTGTAAATGTTGGACTCAAAATTTGAAATTATTATTGAAATTTATTATTAGGAAAGAAAGAAAGAAATTTAGGCGGGGGGGCAGGCATCTTGAGGGGCAGTGTGCCCTGCAGTATTTTGTTGTCAAAGAATAACAACTCCATTGCAATCCAACGGCCCAACTCCATTGGGACACAATCAGAGGTGGTTATTATAATCAAAGAATAACAACTTTTGAGTTTGACCATCTGTACGTTGAATCTTGGTATAAATAAAAACAAAAATATATATCAAGATAATATTTACACTCCCTTCATTTCTTACGAAAAAAGTGGTATAAACTTACGTGGATATGATGTACTTGAATTTTGAGTTTAATTTAATTTTTTCTAAATATTTATGTGACAATTAAAGTATTAGTAACTTGATCTTCGAGAACTATTCATAAGTGCAAATGACGTTTATCGGTCGTCAGACGGTCGAGTGCCGTCAAGTGCTTAGACCGTCTAGGCGGTGCCAATATTTTTTTTACTTTTTATTTCATTTTTCTATTAATATTAATTTTTTTAAATGTATTAATAAAATATACATTATATGATAAATTATAATTTTAATACGTAGTTAATAACCATCATAAAATATAACAAGTCAACAAAATGTTAAAAACTATCATAATACGACATTGTCTAACTTCTAAATGAAACACAAAAAGAGCAAAATACATATTACGAATAAATTATGAAGTAGTTCAATTAAACTTTCATTTTTTTATTAATTTAGTAAATTAGATTTTTTTATTTTATTTTAGTTCTAACTTTTAAGTCGAAGTAAAATTAAAAAAGAAGAGTAATGACCGTCTAGGCGGTGCCTCGGCGGCCTTGGTAGTGCCAAAAGTGTTGGCGGATTTTTCTCGGCAATTTGACCTTAGCGTCGACAGCCGAGTGCCACCAAGCGCCTAGGCAGGCGGTCTCGGCGACCGCCATTTATATCTAAGGTATTATTAAATTGTTCTTCGAGTATTACTAAATTGTTCTTCAGGTTTAACAATTGAAGTGTTAGTAATTTATTCCTATGGTATTAGTGAGTTGTTCTTGTTGGGACAATCTGAGTATTTTGATTAGATCCCAAAACCCCTGATGAATTTGCCTAAGTATAGTGTTCAGGATAAAATAGTTCAGGATAGTTAGGTTAGAGATTCAGTACAGAAGGACCATACTGAAGACTGAAGAATATTGGAGTCGACCCAATTTACTGAAGTCTGAAGCGTAAACCATTCTGAAGGAGTCAGTCAGTCTCGCTGAAGATTGTCTGTTCTGAAGCTGAAGATCGAAGCCTGCTGATTCATCCTGAAACCATTCCTGAAGTACCATTGTCTGATGTTTCTACTGAATACACTAAGCATGTTCAGGACAGAAGTCAGTCAGTGAAGAGTAAGTGTTACCTATCAGGCTGTGCTGAATGCACATAGGACCTGACTTAGGCCTTGGTTCAGTTCACCTGAATCCTGTAAGTCCGAAGCAAAAAGGTAACACATACTGAGCTGAATAACCTATCAGGCTGTGCTGAATGCACATAGGACCTGACTCAGGCTGTGGTTCAGATCACCTGAATCATGTCAGTCCAAAGCAAAAGGTCATTTATGCTATGGGACAAGAGACAAAAAGAATGTCAGTAAGACTCCATTAAGACACGTTCAGACTGAGTTATTAACAAGAGACTCAGAGCATTGAATGTACGAGGAAGGATAAATGTCTGAAGGTCAACTAGCCGTTATAGCGGAGAGCCAATGATCTTTTGACACGCAAGCACGGAGTCTGCGCAGCATTTAATGCGGCATTTAATGCGTCTCAAAAAGGTTGCAGGTGATGTGACAACTTGCCAGAATAAGCATGGCGGGTAGGTCGAACAGTATTTCTAGCCTGCAATCTACCTAAAATAGGAAAGATTTGATTTGATCTCCTCCAACGGATCTATTTTGAATCTTGCCTATAAATATGGAGAACCTTGCACCCATTCAAGGTTAACGGGAAATTTCCAAGAGAAAACTCTCAAGAATCCAAGAACTCAAAGCATATCATAAACAACACTCTGCAATTAAATTTCCCTAGTGTTGTAGTAGGATTCACTCTGTATTTGCTTAGATCGATATCTTTATTATTTAGCATTGATTTGTATTGCTAGAGCTATCTTAGTTGGAAACCAGAATACCAAACCTCTCAAAGTGTGAGATAGGTTGGTTAGAAGGACTTGGACTTGTAAAACGCCCAGGGGTCAGTTCCTAAGAGAGGAAGTTGGCTACTCGTGTCCCTTGGCACGTAAAACCCAAGTACCTATCCTCAGGGTTTTGAGGATAGCTTCCTGTTAAATCAGGTCGTGGACGTAGGAGTTGGTTATCTCCGAACCACGTTAAAAAGTCCCCTGTGTGCTGATTTACTGTTTTGTTCAGGATCATAAATGTCATCATATTAAACTGAACATACTACATTGGTTTTAACTTCAGGACTGAATCAATCATCCTGAATCTGAATACTGTGCACTCAGTCTTAACCACCAATTTACTAAGCAACTCAGAGAAAACAATTTCAGAAACTAAAACGAGTAGAATCTAAGGGCTCACTTTCCGCACGTACTCTGACTCACTGAGATAGTAGTCCAACTGACTCGCTTCCGAGCAGTCAGTAGGTTTGTTATCTCTACTGAGCCTCCGAGCACTTTACTCACACTCAGCTTATCTGACTCGTTACTGAACCGTCCCTGCTGCCCCTGTGGACATTCAGCATACTGAGTACTTCAGGGAATCCTGACTGAGTGCGTTAGAGTATTTTTCTGAGTCTTTCAGAAAAATCTGAAATCAGTGTATTCCCCCCCCATACACTAATTTAACTCGTTTCGGGACCAACAGTTCTTGAGATATTACTAACTTGTTCTTCAGGTATAACATATTTGTTCTTGGGATATTGATGAATTGTTATTGGAGAATTACTTAGATTTATTTTGGGGTATTAGTGAGTTATTTTTGGGGCATTACTAACTTGTTCTTCAAGTATTAGTGAGTTGTTCTTCAGGTATTGTTGAATATAGCATGGTGCATTAATAAGTTGTTTTCGGGGTATAATAAATTATTCTTTGGACATTACTCGTTTATTAACTATTCATTTATAAATTATTCTTTGAGTATTATAAATTATTTTTTGAATATAATTCATATATAGTACTCCGTCCGTCCCATAATTGTTTTCACACTTTCCTTTTTCGTTCGTCCCACAATTATTTTCACACCCTATAAATGGAATCTATTACTTTAACTTTATCCTCACAATCCAACTAATCTCATTATTTTAATAATATAACTTTACACTACACTCTATTTTTCTTAAAAATTGTGTCATTCCAAAGGTGAAAACACCTCTGGGACGGAGGGAGTAGGTATTATTAATTATTCAAAATATCATTCACGTCTCCATGTACATTTGAATGTGAATATACTCATAACTAGGGGTGAAGCAAATATAAAAAATACTGGTATATCGTACTTACCATATTGAAAAATACATAATTTATCAAAAATTTCGGTACGGTATGATACTGTATCGAAATTTTCAGTACGGTATCAATATAGAATTTGAAAAGTTTTGGTATACCGGTATATATTGAAATATCGAAATATTTTTGGTATAAATTGGTATACCGAAAATATTCCGGTATACCGACTTATACCGAAAAATATTTCAGTATCTCGGTATACCGGTATATACCATTTTGGTACTTTAATATTAACTTATTTTTATTTAATTAAAATTATACTTTAATTATTTCGGTATGAACCGGTATGATCGGTATACTGACATATTCAGTATTTCAGTATGGACCGGTATTTTGATATACATCGGTATATATTAAAATATCGATACAGTACGGTATACTAAAAATTTTGGTACGGTATGCGGTATGCATTTTTCGATATACCAAAATTTCGATATACCAAAATTTGATATACCGAAAAATTTAGTATGGTATCGGTATGTAAAAATGCATTCCAAAAATTTCAGTACGGTATACGGTATGGACGGTACGGTACGGTATGTCACCCCTACATATAACACCACAACAAACTAAAAATCATTTTCTTGCATCTTTATTACAAACCCAACCCAAAACTTTAAGAGAATAAAATAACAATATAAGTCTAATAACAATTCTTGTGTAAATAATAATATATTATTAACACTGAAATGATTATTTTCTTAAATTTTGGGTTCTCTCTCTAACTATGATCCTCTGATTTTGCTTTGACTTTAACTTGACTTGACTTGATTGACTTTGACTTGATAACGCTTTATCCAAGGACGAGTCGTCTTGTTTTGGATTGAACGTTGGTCTGTGAAAGATTTGATGAAGAACGTCTTGAATTCGACGAAGAACGGTTTTTCAGATCTTTAAGTCTGCATTTGAGCTGGAAATGCTTGATCGGAGGGATTTGGCCACTTGCTCCTGGATCAGATGGCGTTTTTGGTTGAACTTGGCGAAGAACGTTTGAAGACGGCGATGAACGCTTGAAGATCTTGAAGGTGTTCTTGGAGAGAAACGTCTAATCAGAGGGATGCAGCTCCTTGTTTCTAATCGAAGGATGTTTTTGGATGAATTTGGCGAAGAACAATTGAAGGTGACGAAGAACGCTTAATGATCTTCAAAGTGTTATCCAGGAAAAACGAGATGGAGGCCCTTGATCTTGAATCGAACGTTGTTTCTGGCTTGATTCTTCTTAGCTCGTAGTTTGCTCGTCTAGAGGATTGTTACTATTTGCTTCTTCGTTGCTCATTCATCTTCGATTGGTGGTCATTGGGTGTGGACCATATTTTGAGTGAAGAAATGACCCCTATTTATAGGGTTCGAAGGTGATGACATTTCTCTTTTGACAATGACACGTGGCGCGCTCCGGTTGGCTGATGATAATTTAATTGACAACATTAATGAATCAACCAAATTTAGCTTGGTTGATTTTCGTCTTCTTCTTTATTTGTACAAAACATTTATGGTTTCGAATAAATAATCAAGTATTTATTGCCGCATACGAGTACCGGGAGACTCATAATTTAATAACGACTTGTATCGTGTACAATAATTATAATTTTGACTATTTAATTAGAGAATTAATTTGTTAAATCCTCTAAATTAAAATAGTGACATGTTTTGATATTTATTTAATTTATACACGTGACATTATTTAATTTTTTTGTGAAAATGCAAATATTCTCCCTGTCATTTAATAAACTTAAGAGCACTGTTTTCAGAACCGGACCGAATCAATTGGTTCAACAGATTGAACTGGGAACCAATCACGGAACCAGTCCGGTTACACTCAAAAAAGCATTTTTACGGTTGAACCGGTCAAACTGGTTATTTTAAAAAAATATTAATATTTATTTTTTTACTTATTTTTATTTGTCTTCCTAATCCTAATCAAACCAAAACCAAAAACTTACTTTCCACAAAAAAAAAAAAAATCTTAACGGCTGAAAAACTATAAAGAAAATAAAGAAAACCTACTTTGATTGAGTTATTTTGTCTCTTTTGTATTTTTTGTTGTTATTTTATGACTATATTGTATTTATTTAATTTGATAAGTGAATATTTATTTTATTTAACATAGAAAATATTAAAAAATAGGTATAACCTATTTTAACGGTTGAACCGCCGGTTGGACTGGTTGAACCGTGAATCAGTGTCTTGTCCAGTTTGGTCACCAGTCCGATTACCTCAGAAATTTAGAAGAGAAGTTGTTCACTTTTCATAAATAACATTACTTATAAAACCAATTAAATGGAACGAGCCTAGATGTGATTTGTTTTGGCGGGTTCAATTTTTTTAGGGCAGATTGTTTTCAAATTCCTAAAATATTTGATTTTGCTATATCTTAATCTTGGGAGTTCAATTTTAATTCAATATAACATGATTTTGATGATAAGAAAAATAATGTTATATGAACTTGATTGCTCCACTAGTTTTATTGTTAAAAATCCAAATAGCATAGCATCCACTCGTCAAAAGTGGTGAGAATCTCAAATAATATCACTAAGGGTGTGCTTGCAGTCATAATTACAAAATCAGAAGTATTTTTATAATTTAAAAGTTGGATCACATCAACTTAAAAAAAAAAATCACTTATCACTATAAAAGAAGAGATTGAAAACAGTGGTCAAGTTGGACTTGGGTGTGGTTCCAAAAGCATGAGTAGAAATAATATATACAATGCTTTTGTTTAGAAAAGCTATCGAACACACTCATCTGTGGAATATATTAAACAAAAGTTATCAAAACATCTAGATTATATTCACATGTGAGGCTAATACACACAAGTAAAGGGAGTAAACAAAAACTTCATACAAAATGAATGGCCATCAAGAGATAGATATCGATCAACGGTACAAGAAATAAATTAACGATGAACAACATTTGTGTAGAAATTTCTACCGTAAAAATATTTATTTTCAAAAAATTCGTGATTCTAAATTGGGTCGGTCAAATTTGGACATTTTTTTAAAATTCGCGCAACTTGTAATTCTAGATTTTTTTGCTCCAGGTATGTTACAATTTGGGCAAGTGTGTGTTACTATTAGGTAAAATCTGTGTTACTAATTCTTTAAAATTTATTCTCTTTGTTGATTTATGTTGATAGTATGTTGTTCATGTACTAATACATCTTTTAATACCTTACATATGTTATATCACAAAGTCTAATATGCAATATTGCACCATACCCGACCCGTGCAATATACCCAAATGAAAATTCGTGGATCCAATAAAAATTTCAAGGAAAATTCTCGTCAGTCCCAAAATGTATACTACATGAACATATGTATGATACTGTAAGGCAAAATTTGTGTTACTACATCTTAAAAAGTTAATTTTTTGTACTTTTAAAGTAACTATAAGGATAATATGTATTTTTACAAGAACAAATATGTGTTTCTTAATTTATTTTTTATTTTATTATTAATTTTATGTTGATAATATGTTGTTAATGTAATAATACCTTACATGTGTTATTATCTTGACACTCTCAGAATGTATACCACATGAACATATGTGTGTTACTACATCTTAAAAAAATAAATTTTTGTACTTTTAAATTAACTATAAGGATAATATATATTTTTACAAGAACAAATATGTGTTTCTTAATTTATTTTTTATTTTTTATTGATTTTTATGTTGATAATATGTTGTAAATGTAATAGTACCTTACATGTGTTATTATATCTCGAAAGTCCCAGAATGTATACGACATGAACATATGTGTGTTACTACATCTTAAAAAATAATAATTTCTATAAAAATTAATAAATATTTATGAAAAACTAATATTTTTTCTTATAGTAATACACATATTGATCTTACATTGTATTAAAAATGTTTGTTTCTACAAAAACAAATAAACATATGTAAAAAAATAATATTTGTTCTTACAGTAGCACACATTTGAACTTATAGTAACATAGATTTACTCATACAGTATCACCAGCTGAGAGCGAAAATTCTGAAATTTGAAAATTGCCAAAATCCGACTCGACCTGTTCAAGATCCGCGAATTTTGTTAATTTGGCCCTGTTGACCCGCGAATTTTACAAATTTTCCTTTTTTAGCATCATATTGCACGGTACAATATTGCATAGGAGACATACTCATGTTATATTAGGTAAAATATATATTTTTTTAAGGACAAATAAATGTTTGTATATACAGTAACACACATTTGATTTTGCAGTAACACACACTTACTCTAATTGTAACATATATTTACTCTAGTTGTAACACACATTTGCAGTAACATACATTTTACTCTAAATGTAACACACATTTGCAGTAACACATATTTACTCTAATTATAGCACATATTTGCTCCTCAATTTGTGTTATTATATGAGCAAACATGTGTTACTATAAGATAAAATGTATTTTTGTTAAGAGCAAATATGTGTTACACATACAATGTAACACATGTATGTGTTACATTGTATGAAAAATGTTTAATTCTATAAATACAAATGAATGTGTAAAAAAATATTTAGTTAATTGTAACACATATTTTGCTTTAAAATAACATGCATTTGCCCAAATTCTAACATATCTGTGAATGAAAAAAAATACAAGTTGAGAATTTTGAGAAAAAAAATACTCAAATCCGACTCGATCCGGTTTAGATTCAAGGCAAATTGTTAATTTTACTATATTATGCAAATTAATCATGTTACAAATTTGCATCATTACTTGATTTTGGCCTTAATTAGTTGTTGAATCACCTAAATCCCTTAACCAAATAGCCCCATTTGGAAAAAAAATAATCAAAAAATTAGGGAATTGCTTTTTCCTATAACACAAAATCACACTTTAGCTTTCTTTTGCTAATTTTCCCTAATTATAAAAAATTAATTTTCCAGTAAAAAATAAATAAATATATACATATATATATTACATTATAAAATGATTTAAAATTATATGTATCATAAAATTAATACCAAAAAGTAAATTTAAAAAATTCAAAATATCCTCAAGTTTAAATTATATGCAATGTATTTAATATAAAATTACCAAAAAGAATCAAAAGGGAGGCTATTAATTACAATTTCAATAAATGAAGAAATAGATAAAAAAAAGTGTCACTTTATTACATGCTTCGGAAAGAGCACATGGGGGGTGGGGGAGCATTCGCGACGCTTCATCCAACGGCTATAATTTAGTAGCTGTTATTTTCAAATATAAGAATGAAAAAAGAGGAAAAAAAATAAAGGCACAACGGCTATAATTTGCTGGCCGCTGTTTACGTTTTCTCCCCCAAATTCCCCCATTCACCCACTTTCTCAAATTCAATTGAAGACAAGACAAGATTTCTCACACACACACGCACTGATACACTGATATAGATTGAGAAAGAGGGAGCTTTTCGATCTCCATTGATTGATTTTGATGGGGGTTGTTTCTTTATAGTCTCTCTCTCTTTCTCTCTTCTGGGATCTGTTGAGGAGTGTGTGACTGGGGTTTCCGCGATTTCTTGATTTGAAGGTTGCTTTTTTTCTTTTTTTGTTTCAATTTCTTTGATTTTCTTTGTTCTTTAGCGATTTGGGGTTTTGTTATTGAGCCTTGATTCTTGATTATTTGGAACTTTACTCTTTTTTTTTTTTTCTATTTTTTGGGTTTCTGTGATGGGTTTATTGATCGGATTTCTTTGATTTCCAGTAGCTAATCGGAAAAGAAAAGATGATGAAGATGGGATCAGATGAGAAATTTCAAGGCATGATCAGGCCCTCAAACGCTCAAGGTAGTTTGAAATTTCAAAAAATTTGCTAGAAATTTCGAAATCGACCTCTGTTGTTCTTGGCCTGATCTTTAATGGAGTCAAAACATGATTTAATTTGTATCTATAGGAGGACTGAAGCCTGGAGGTGGAAAATTAGCCACAGGGGTTGGAAACAACAGAAGGGCATTGAGTGCAATTAATGGAAACATCATCGGTGCTCCTCCCCACCCCTATGCTGTTCATAAGAGAGGGACTTTGACGGGGTATGATTTTCACAAATTTTGGTTTCATATAGTTGTAATCTGTGCTCTTCAATTATATTTCTTGAAATCGAATGCCAATGTGTACTATTTATCTATGTTTAATGTTGATCTTGATCAGAAAGAATGCTGCTAGTAATAAGAATCCTATTATTCCGTCTCATCGTCCCGTTACTAGGTTCGTTGCTCATTCTTGTGCTCTGTCAATAGTCTAAATATTATATTCCCTTGATGATTTTGGATTGCTCTTTGGATCTCATAGTCTCTTGTGATTCTTGCTCAGAAAATTTGCTTCACAATTTTCTGGAAAAGAGCCACAGCAGCAATCACTTGAGGTTTTTTTCTTTCTTATATTTAACAAGAAGAAACTATATTAGTATTAGTATTTTGTATTTAGATTCTTTGTGCATAATCTGATTGAATTGTATGTGTTATTTAGGAAGTGAAGCCATTCGTCCAGCCGACTTCAACTACGCAGCGATCCTACGACTGCATTATCATTGATGCAGATGAGGATGACCACAAGAATGTGGAGGATGACCATGATGTGCCTATGTATGTGCAACATACCGAAGCTATGCTGGAAGAGATCGACCGGATGGTATTTATTTCATCTCGTTTATCTTAATGTATTGGATGTGTAGGATTGTAGATATTTATTGAATTCTTTAAATGGGTATAGGATGCAGAAATTGAGATGGAGGACATTGATGGCCAGGACGATCCTATTGTGGATATTGATAGTCCTGATAAGAGAAATCCACTTGCAGTAGTTGAGTATGTTGATGATGTGTATGCCTACTATAAAAGGACAGAGGTGATGAGTTATTCGATTTTTTTTTTCCACTTTGATGTCTCTCGTAGTCCCTTAATATTGTGTCCTGTATTGTAAAGCTTTGTTTAGTAGCATATTGAGTTTATTTCCAGCTTCACCGATTTCAGTTGAATCAAATTTGTTCGTCTCTATTCATGAAATGATTCCGGTTCTTACGCTTCGCAATTACCTACTTAGATCATATTTTCCTATATTGATGACATGTGTGGCTACTATAAAAGGACAGGAGTGAAATTTTGTGGCTTTTATTACATACTCTCGTGGTCGCTTGCTCATATTTGTAGCAGGTTGAGTTATTTCCAGTTCAGTTGAATTAAGAATTGTTTGTTCTCTACTCAGAATCAGTTTTGGAGTCTTTATCACTGTGATTGCAGACTTAAGCCTTTCTGTCGTAATCCGTTGAATCATTTTTTTCTCTCTAATAAACGAAATTTTGTTGTCTCTGTGCCTCTTCTGCTCTATTCATAAATTGATTCGGTTTTAGTATAATGCAAAGCTTTCTTTGGTAGTGTTTGAATCGATGTTCATTCTTTGTTTCTTTCACTTGGTTTTATCTGAATGTGTCAAGTTTGTTGCAGAGCTTAAGCTGTGTACCACCAGACTATATGTCTTATCAGTTTGACATAAACGATAGGATGAGAGGCATTCTGATCGATTGGCTGATTGAGGTAAAAACCGAGATGATCCACCTCAACTTCTGAGTTCTATATGATGATCTTTCTCCCTCATTAGCATTGAATTTTTGTTGCCTGTTTGTAGGTTCATTACAAGTTTGAGCTGATGGATGAGACGTTATACCTAACTGTAAGTCTCATCGATAGATTCTTAGCTGTTCAATCTGTGGTTAGAAAGAAGCTGCAGCTTGTCGGCGTTACTGCTATGCTACTTGCATGCAAATACGAAGAAGTTTCCGTCCCTGTTGTGGATGATCTTATACAGATATCCGACCGAGCTTATTGCAGACAAGAAGTCATAGACATGGTACATTTTATATCAATTAATCAAATCTCCTATAAGTTGGCACATGTGTGTAATAACAACACTAAATATCACTCATTCCTCAGGAGAAGTTGATTGTCAACACCTTACAGTTCAATCTCTCACTCCCGACTCCTTACGTGTTCATGAGACGTTTCCTGAAAGCCGCTCAATCTGACAAAAAGGTTGGTGCGAAAACTCAGTCTTGATCAATTATATGCAATGATTAATATACATTAATATTAATATCAATGGTACACCAGCTGGAGCTTCTATCCTACTTCATAATCGAACTCTGCCTCGTTGAGTACGAGATGCTTCGATTCCCACCTTCGTTGTTGGCCGCAGCAGCAATATATACAGCTGAGTGTAGTATCAGCGGGTTCAAGAAATGGAGCAAGACATGTGAGAAGCACACATGCTACACTCAAGAGCAGCTCTTGTAAGTCAGATTTTCGTCGTCTATGTTTGAATCAAGAAGTGTAGGGAAACGAGACATCTAATGATTAGTCAATTGTGGTGTTGCAGGGAATGTGCAAAGCTTATGGTGAGTTTTCATCAGAAAGCTGGGAGTGGGAGGCTCACTGGTGTGCACAAGAAGTATAGTACTTCCAAATTTGGGTATGCTGCTAAGGCTGAACCGGCCGGTTTTCTCTTTGATGACTTCTGAAAGGTCTATCTGGTTGGGGTGTGGGTGGCAATTTGTGCAACATAAGTTGCCCCTGGGGTTTTACTCTTTGCTTATGTTGTTAAAGTCTTAATGGATGGTATTTTGTCTACTTTCTACCTGAAATGAAAATTCCAGTATTTTCCTTCTTCTTACATAAAACCACAGTTTTATTTTTTAACTACAAAATAGTGCACAAAAATGCTTACTCCCTCCATCCCATGATTGTTTTCACACGGGAGTACTTTATTTGGTACTTGATTCAGGGCCAATGCACAAAAATTAACAAATATCATTGCTAAAGACCCAGGTTATGCACTGTCCAAATAAATGTTCGAAAATAATTTTCGAACTTTTTTAGTTTTTTTTTTTTTCCGAACATAGAAAACAAATCTTTTAAAAAAAATTGAAAAAATAAATGCTGAATATTTTTAAGGGGCATCACTAAATTGCGAGCCCATGACATGCATTATTTGGGCCAAGGCCCAACATAAAATACATAACTGGGCCGAACTGCCCAGCATCATATAAGGAAAGGTTAGTTGACCCTGGCCTCTTTGGTAAAATAACATACTATCCGAATAAATACACTTATCTCCATTTTTGGTATTTTTTTTTTAAAAAAAATTATTTTTTCAACAATTATTTTAACATTGTGAAAACTTAAAATTAAAAAAGTTTCTAAAAAAAATTACAGAACATTTTAAACGGTAGTGTATTTACTATTTTGACTGGTGTCAAAACCTCACCCAACTTAAAGCTGTAAAATCATAATAACTCAGCAAAACGGCTCAGGTTATTGACACTTACCTTTTTGGGAAATACACTACCCTTGAAAATGTTCAATATTTTTTCCGAAATTTTTACAAATTTTCAGCAAAAAAATTTCAACACTTTTTTATTTTTACACTGTTAAAAAAAAAAAATCAAAAAACCGAACAAAAAATAATGTATTTCCCAAAAGGATAATGCCAATAACCTGGGCCCAGAAAAAATAGCAACTTTTTATTTTGTTTGACAGGATATTACCAAAATCATAATTCGGTTCAAATTAACTTCATAGTTATAGTACTAAACTAATTAACATGCTCTCTTACTAACAACACATTAATACATTTTAATAATCAATTTATAGATATAGACAATAACCATTCATCTGTGTCATTTTTTATATTCGGTAATTCATCTCCTAACTCAGGACTATGGTAATTCTATATTTTAACATTCCACATGTCTGTCTTCACTATGAAACATAGACTGGAATGCCAAAAATGACGCAGAGGATATTATCCACATTAATCTATTTTGAGAAATTTACAATGGTGGCTCAAGTATGAATTGAGTTTGGTCTATGTGCATACCTGAAGCTTGGCTTTTAAGTTATAATATGAGACCCAAACCTAGAGATTCCTTAGTCTATGACGGTCACTTATTGTCACATCCCTATTTTTATAAAGCTTTTGCAGACCAAAATATATACAAACATACTCAAACAACAATAAAATAAATTAAATAGACGTATTTATTTTAAAAATTTGCAGCGGAAATAATTAATATAAAAGCAAAATACATTAGTACTTAGATTATTTACACCAAAAGATAGTATATTCTATCTTAATTAAAGTAACAAGCACATACTCAAATTATCCATACGATGCGACTCATAATACTAAAACTGTCAAACTCAAACTTAACATCGTAGTATATTAGAAAACACTATAAACTAGTTTATTGATATTAAATACTAAACAGCAAAATAGGCAATCCAC
>JAPKLY010000213.1:154192-167185 GCA_026898435.1 Prunella vulgaris | reverse complement strand
CACCGCTCTCCATTTAATCTGCAAAATGTTAAAATAATTTGGGTTGAGCAACCAACTAGTTCAGTGGGATTCCCTTTGTCGCAATTAAATATCACAAGTAAATCAAATCATCAACTCACGTAAGGCATCTGTATATTGGTCAATCTGTATACGGTGGAGTTGCCTCCAAGGAGCTTACCCTCCTGGACTGAAGTCCCCGCAAAGTTACAACGACCTTACCGTCGAAGCAACCCAATAATTCAATATATATGTCAATATCATGTAGCAAGTAACAATAAAATTCACAGGAACATTTAAAAGGGACAAAGCAAATAAAACCCCACCTTAAACCTTGACCGTCTTTGTAAAAATGTAATTTACTTAAAGCGAGAGTTGCTCGTCACCTAAAATAATTAAATAAGAGTCTTAGAAACAAATTGCTAGCATTTTAAAAAAATACTAATCTTTAATATGTGATTATTTAATGTACTAAACTTATAACATAATACGTATGTGAATATATTCACCTAATATAATAACCAACATCTGACCCTCCTAGTTTCAAGTAATAAACAAAATTAAAGAATAATATTAAAATAATTTTAGTATAAAAATACTTTATCACTTAAAATTAACAAACTTTAAAATGAAAATGGGTTATTTACCCAGATTTTGAAAACGGACAGTAATTACTAATAATCTCACAATTAATACCAAAATTAAAAATTAACATATATATATATATATATATATATATATATATATATATATATAAATATACCTTAAAATCTTTATATCAATTAAGCTAAAAGAAAGAAATCAGAACAAAATAATTTGGAGTTTAACACACTAATACAAAATAATAAGTTAATTTTAAAATATCATTAGCATCAAAATAAAAATTTAAAACACCAGGAGTGATGGATCTAATCAGTACTGTTATCAAATAAAAATAAGAATCATTTTCACTGAAATGAATACAATTGACAACAAATAAAAAGAGATTTAAGGAACTGCGGGAATAGCTTACAGCTATTAACGTTCAGAATGTCGACGAGAAAATTGACGTTGTATGCTCAAAATGAATGAAAGAGGGAAAAAGTTAGTTTCTCCCAGAAGCTGATGAAGAAAGAGATAAGAATAGGATATATTCTAGGTTCCTCAGTGTGAAAAGGTTTTCATATGTGTAGGATCAAACAAAAGTAATAATAAAATAAAAAGAGAAGTTTTGAGATAATGCTCTCCACTATTTAAAAGAAAATAAAGAGAATGGAATGAAAGAAACTTACCAAAGAAGTTTGGGAACAAACTTAATTGCTGTACGTGTGTGTATATATATATATATTGTGCGTGTGTATGCTATATATATATGTACGTGTACTATGAGATACGAGGCCCAACAAAAATTTGGGCTTAATTAAGTAATTTTTTTTTTTAAAAGATAAGTGAATTGAAAGAATAGTTCAACCAATTAACACAACTTACTAGTAAAGATAGGAAAAACGTTTTCATTAGGCTGTGCGTGTGTAATATATATATATATATAAATATATTTTCATAGTATACTTATTAAAGATTTAAATATAAATATATAAACTAAGAAGTTAAAAAATAAATAGATATTATATATATACATAAATATCTTATAAGTATACTTTAGTTTTAAAAAAAAATTCATAATAATAATAATAATAACTTATGTAAATTTTATTATCTATGGTGATTGAGTCTAAGGGTGTTACACTTATTTTCCAAAGCTTAGATTCCTGGTACTAACTTTGGAACTGGGTCGTCTTCCAAACCTCCGAATCCGATAGCTCCAGAACCGGGCTATTGTTATCTTCCCCAAGATAAGATTCATTTTCATTGGTCACTGGGTTTGCAGTGCCCGCCTCATCAACTCGATAATAAACCTGTGAACAATGGAAGACATGCTTATGATAGCCATTGATGTTAACCAAATTAAATTGCAATGTGAACACCCATTTACAGTGCAAATACCTCTCTTAGGTAGAAATGATATTTGGCAATTACAAACTTCGACTTCTACAATGTAAGTTGTAAAACAGCGTACAAATGTATCTATTGATGGTTATTTTCAGACGAATGTAGAGGTAAATAACAATCATGATTCATGGGATACAGATCCAATGCAGATTGTTTATGTGAACTTCTTGAAATTTTCGTATGGCGAAAAACACGTGCAAAGAGCTATTTGTGTGTGTGTGTTTTTATGGTCTTGTTCTTTAATTAAGAAAGACGCATAGAGAGCTTTTGTGTACATTCCACTTTTTTTTTTATTTCTCTATAGTTGCATGCAAACTTGATAAATTCTAACCAAAGCAAGATTTTATTCTCTATATTTGAAAGCAAATATGACAAGATTCTAATCAAATAAGATGCATTTAAGATATAGCACTACATGAGCACTGCTCTCATTAATATGTGCCTAATTCTTTATTCTTTTTTTTTTTTTTGATCGGTAATATGTGCCTAATTCTAACACTTCAAAATCCCAACTTTTGTATTCTTAACATTTTTCTCCATCACATGGAGGTGCTGACCTGACGATATAACAAGGCCCGGAAAAAAAAAAATTAAAGGCCCAAAGTTGAAGAACGTACCACACAAGTACGAGGAGGAGAGAGCACTTTGAAGGAATTGGGACGGCTATTAAAGTTTGTTTCAGGAACACCAGGTACCCCTTCAGGCATGGTGAAATGATCTACATCGTGGCCCACCTGTCAACAAATTTTTAGATGTCAAGCAACACAATTTCATTCTGGAAAAGTCTAATTAAATGTCATCAAGCCAACATTCAGGAGAAATTGATCACCCTAAAGCTAGATTTAGCACTATGAACAGAAACAGCAGGTCACACTTTCTTAAAGATCAGATGCATATGATTGATTAAGGAATATGAAAAGCAATAGTGAAGAAAGACACATCCTGAAAGATTCTCAACTATTTTGTTTAGGGGGTGAGTTGGTCTAGTAGGATGGTGAACTTGTGTTTCTTTACTTCAAGTACAAGGGTCCTTACTCTTCCAAGTCCACCAAATTCCCAAGCATCAGTGTCCAAAGCAACTCTATATTTTCCAGGCAAGTCACAGCCAACCTTGTACCTGTAGAAATGTGTGAAACAGATCAAGGAAAACGTCAATATAATCAAGTTACAATTTCACCGAGAGGAATATAATAATCTTGAGGAGAAATGCAAGCCAATTGCTTTATAAAGAGTTGATACCCTTCATATGTATTTTCCGGGTGGAAATTAAATACAAACACTAGATCTCCACGCTCGAAAACAATGACCTGTAACAAGTAATAAACCAAAAGATAAATCAAGTTGTCATATTCAAGTGAATTCCTTCTCATTAGAAAGAAACATTTCTGGAAAAAAAAAAAAAAAAAGAAGAGCACAGAACATGAAAATCATGTGCCTCGCATTAGAAGCCCTTCTAGCACAAAAAGTTAAAACTGCTTATAAAGAAATGCTATTACCTTATCCTTTTCATCTGTACTGCTTACAAATTGTTCTGAGGAAGCAAGGAAATTAAATTTCTCATCAAGCAAGTTCATGGCTCTGTCAAAAGCATTCAGAAACTGCATTTAAAATCACAAGTGAGAAAATATTGGACTGAGATGCAATTATTTTGATAACGTTTATTCAAATATACTTTGAGCCAAAAGTTCGATAAGTGAAGAGATATTGGAAGATAAAAGTTAGAGCAGGAAATCTAATGCAGGGATTGAACTAAGGATGCAAATATCGAGTAGGAACTATAAGTTGATCCCATGATCAATTTTTCTCTAGGATATGAACTCTGGAAAGCACAAAATCACAAAAGGCACATTTAAGATCATCAAGTGACCTTGAATCTCAGATGATCAGTGTCCACGAGGTCCCATTGGCGTCTGCATTTATCATAACTCCAACCATTGCCTTCTCTAGGAAAGTCAATCCACTCTGGATGCCCAAACTACAATAGACATTGATCACATAATTATGTTCTGTTAAAAGACTGGAAAAGTATCCAGGAATTTCAAACTTGAAACTGTGTTTTCCTATTAATGGAAATGGATTCCTTTCAGGACACCTCTACGGTCTGCCTTTTTAGAACGGATTTCATCTCTATTTACGTTTACAAATCCCTTACAATAATTTATGATAAGAAGTCAGAAAAGTTGCAATCTTTTCAACCTAACTCAGCAGTTCTATACTCAAAATTAAGTATTCGTATAGCAAAAGCTCCAAAGTGAACCAATCCATCACTGACGTTGTGCATCATCTAGAATAATTATTTAGCTTAAGGTGAGCTTACCTCATTTCCCATGAAATTAAGGTATCCCTCTCCTCCTAATGCCATTGTTAAGAAATGAATCATCTGCAGAAAATTACTAAACAATATTATACCATGTATTCGGTATTGACTGAAGAAAAGGACAAAATCTCAGGTATACAGTAAACTAAAGATTACCAAAGTACCTTGTGAAGAGCAATTCCTCGCTCAACAACTGGAGAAACATCGTTCAAAGTGGACATACCAGAATACATTTCTTTATCCATCAGTAAAAATGCAATTGTTTTGTCACCAACAATGGCCTACTCATTGCACAAGCAACATAGCAGTATAAATACAAGAAGTGCACTGCTGAAGGAGATGGAGATTGGCATAAAATATATACCAGATCTCCATTTGCATGATAACGGTAACATTATTCACTTTGTAATTTAGAAAACAGGTATATCAGAAGGAGTACAAGGTGTATCTAGCAAGGTTGTCTAAGCCTTAGGTAGTTAGAAAAGAATTTGAGGTTTGTTTTCTTTAAGTACTTTTCAGTCTGAAACAGTAGTATTGGTCCATACAATCAACCCTGAAAAAGATTATTTGAGTATAGGATACGGGATGTATGCTATGCTTGAATTCAGTTGTATACCTGATCATGACTCTCAGCATAAGCTATACACTTTTCAGTGTATCTCCTATTAGTCAAACTCCAAGTTATATCACTCATTGACCACTCTCCATCTTTATTGTTCTTTACATAGTCAATCCACTTGTCCGGAATGGCCATTGCCAGGCGGTAGTCAAAACCAATCCCACCTTCGGAGACAGGCCGGCCAAGTCCAGGCATGCCAGAAACATCTTCAGCAATCACGGTTGCATTGGGCAAGATGCTGTGTACTAGATTACTGGCCAACATCAAGTAAATCACTGCATCAACATCAGTGGCTTCACTAAAGTACTCATAGTAGTTCCCAGTGAATCCCATGTTTATTCCATGATGATGATACAACATTGAGGTTACCCCATCAAATCTAAATCCGTCGAACTTATACTCATCAATCCACCACCTCAGATTGGAGAGCATGAATCGAAGAACTTCCCAGTTTGCATAATTGAATAGCCTGCTATCCCACAGTTTGTGATAGCCTCGATCTCCAGTATGAAAATAAGATTCTTGAGAGCTTTGCCCAACATCAAAACCATTAAGGCCATCAGTGATATTGTTACTTGCATGGCTGTGAACCACATCCATCAATACTTGAAGACCTAAGCTATGTGCCTTATCAATCAAATACTTAAGGTCTTCTGGGGTCCCAGATCGACTGCTCACTGCAAAAAAGTTTGTAACATGGTATCCAAATGACCCATAGTAGGAATGCTCCATAATAGCCATCAACTGAACTGTGTTATAGTTATTTGCTCGAATGCGAGGCAAAACATCATCTGCAAACTCTCTATAAGTACTTACACGAGGTTCTGAACTACTCATTCCAACATGTGCTTCATATATTCTTGGTGCCAGTGGTTTAGGTGGACGAGAGTGTTGAAACTGGTACCTGAAAAACTAATGAAATGAGACTGCTTATTATGTCTAATTATGTTCATAGGACAAAGGTAGCACCATGTTTTTTTTTCCAAATAAAGGTTTTCAACTTAATCCAGAACTTCGCATGAGATGATAATAATACTTTGCAGTCAGTGAAACATTTGCATAACACGTGAAAGAACGGAACTAGAGCGACTTAAGAACCAGAATATCTAGAGTTGAATCTGATTAACTTCAAGTTTAAACTTTAGTTACTGATACCTTTCTGTAGGTGGTGGATCCCAGTACACCCCATCATAAGGTGCGGCAAATCTTGTAGAATCCTGAGTCGCATACTTTATCCAAGCAGGAATTCGGTCAACCCAAACTCCATTCCCATGCTTAAATCTGAACTTGACCCTTGAGTTGTGCGGAATGGCTGGATTCCCATCAATATCAGGAATTCTGATACTCCATACGCCAAATTGATTCTTCTCCAATTTGTGTCCAGCACCATTCCAACCATTAAAATCACCTATAACTTCTACTTCCCTATTTAGAGACAAGTTAAATGAGAGATCTAATACCTGGTATGTGAACTGTATGCCAAAAATCAAGAAAATGCATTCGTATTTAAAAAAAAGTCAACATTGGTTGCACATGCAGATATGTTATAAGATAAGTCTAGCAGGCATTAGCATACACAATAGTATGGTCATAAACTCATAATCTATTACACGTTTCAATGATTTAAAAGATATTCTTAGGTAGCTCAACATTGCATTCAAATGTCTTTGCTTCTTATTTTCTATAAGTAAAGGAAGAAATAGTACATCTCTGCTTTCCAGTTCTATAACCTTTTGTTACTTTAGACTTAATTTAAGTGTAGTTGAAAGTTTGACTTTAAATTGACATAGTCAATACTAACTCTACAGTTCAACACATTCACGTGTATTAGTCTTTTTATACAGACTCTAATAGGCATACATTAATTAAAAGGAAAAGAAATAAGAAATATAAACATAAAACTGAGAACTCTTTATTTATGATCTAAACAGACTCACTGTGCAGCTGGGGCCCATTCACGGTATACAATGCAACCTTCCTCCCGGTTGAATCCGAATTGCAGATAACCTGTGTTGTTAACATTGAATATATAGACATCTTCAATAGTGAAGAATCCATTATACAAAATACTCAAATTTTATAAAGTTCCAATGACTTGTAACAATATCAATTGCACCAAAACAAGAATCAAACAATTTGATGTACTACGTTTCAAGCTGAGTTTACTGACAGCAAAAGAAACCTTAAATTTAAGCAACAATTCAAATGCAGAGATTGTGAGAACCTCAATCTGTACTTCATCATATTACCTTGTGCAAATTTCTCAATGCTTCCCTCATGCTGTTCAATGAGCTTCTTTTGATCTACATACCTCCCCATTCTATATTTGAAATGATCTTTATAAGTTTCCAATCCTGGATCTGAATCAAGAAGGCTAATTTTTTCTGCAGGTTCCTCCATATTTACTACTGTAGAACTGTCATCGGTAAGAACTGCTGAGACAGGTGACCTATATGCCTAATAAGAAAGTGCACCAAAAAATACTTTATTCTCAATATATAGAAATAGAAAATATAAATTGCATGGTGAAGAAGCCAAGTTGTATTCAGTTACTTTACTAAGCATCATTCAGAACATACCATTTATAGAAAAATGACCATTGAGAAAGTACGATTTGAGATATTCATAATAGGAAAACCATGATCAATTTCTTAAAGGTGAATCCTCTTCCAGCTCCCAATGTACCTAATCAGCAACTCATAATGTTTACCATGGGCTATCCTATGATATGTATCTGACTGTTTCACTTTAGAGGACTCATTAGGGGTTTGGTTCTGCCAGGATTAACCGTTTGGTTAAGAAGAAAGAAAGGAATCCTTGAGGAATCTGAGGAGTCTCTAGAGGAGGTGTGGGATGGTGTGAAGCTAAGAGTCGCTTGATGGGTCTCTAACTGTAACGGAAATTAAGCTTTCCTTGTTTATGATGTAATGAAAGAGATTGGAGTATAGTTTAGACAGTTTTGGAGATCCTGTCCCCATGCACTCATTCTACCTTTTAATATTAATAAGAGTTTTTGTTTCTCATTAAATTGAAAATAATTATAGTAAATAAGTTTCCGGGAGGTACAGTTTTTACTGGTTTTCATTTTTTTACATTACAAACATTTACAGCACTAGAAAATACTAAGAACAAACGCCACAGCATACCTTTCCATGTGCTATAATACTTGATGACAAAGTAGCTTTGTATTTAGCTAGAAATTTTCGAGAGCTAACGATAATCCCAGAATGTTTCTTGGTGACGCACCTACCACTAACTGAGGCCTGTCAAACAAGTTGTGGAATACTATTAACAGCAACTACGTAAAGTAAAATATCACAACTATATTCATCATATCTCAATGGTGAAAACAATAGAAAGCATAATAGTAGTTTAGCTGTCGAGAAAACCACCAGTTTAAGCATAGAAAACTATGTACGCAGGGCACTAATTACTTTCTGCTCTATCCTACTCATTTTTATTCTTGGTTATGTCATTATGACCTTTACGCATTAGACACCCATATCAAAATACCTTCAGGCCTCATTGGTTGTCGTTGGTGTGGTAAAGCGAGATAAGGTGGAAAGGGATATGGTAACAAGTAAAGTGAGGCTTTCATCATAAACAAAAATATATACATACAAATATATGCATATTTTGTAGACAAAAAAAATATACACATGTCAAAAGGGTCAGAAAACATGCATCCTGCATAAAAGAAAATCCCAATGGCTGATAAAATACAATGAACCAGTAAACTACATACTAAAACTTCACAAGAAGCTTCACTTCATTGATAGATGTATATCCATGTGAGCACCGAAAAGCTTCAGAATACATCATTCCTAACCAGGGGAGCTAGCTCACCTGGCCACCGGGCTCCTCACTTAAGTGAGTGACCTGGGTTCGATTCCCTTTGGGAACGAATTAGGAGGGAGATATAAGAGTGGATTTGGAGATATTCCTTGGATGTAAGGAGACTTGGTGAACTAACTTCTAACTACTAACAACTAACATTGTCCGATCAAAAAAAAGAATACATCATTCCTGATTTTTGCACGAATCATAGAGCAACATAGCAACTTTTATGATACTAAAATTGCCTATAACCAATCATGATGCAAGCGAACCCAAATAATCATAAGTAATGTAGTACTGTTGCTTCATCTCAGCTTGAACATTGTTGATGATCAATAATTACATAGAAGATTACAAAAAAAAAAAAAAAGCAAAAAGAAGCATATCACCGCATGATCAATAATTTCGGAGAATAAACTATCAAACAAAGCTGAAAATTAAAAAGAAAAAATAAAACATCAAACTGAAATCAATGGAAGTCGAGAAAATTACCGAAGAGGAGACTTCACTTGAAATCAGCGTGGAAAACGAAAGAGCAGGCGCGGAGAGAACACTGCAGAAACTGTACATTTTCGTCGGGAATCAGTTAGAGAGCGAACTGTAGGGAAGGGTCACGTGATTTGCTCTCTGTGTTATGGTTAGTTTTTAATTATGCCAGAGGAATTACTTTGGTGCCAAGGCGAAGTTTGACATATTCGCCCTTCCACGATGAGAATGGCACTTTGACCCCTAACTTTTATCCATTTTTGCATCTTAGTCCTCGAATCTAGTAATATTCCCAGCTACTACCTCCGTCCCCAAAAATTTGCAATACTTTTGGGGGCACGACTTTTAAAAAAAAGTGTAATTAATAGAAAGTGTATGGTAGAGATTGTGAGTTAAAAAATTTTAAAGGTTGAGATTTAAATGAATATTTCTATTTTGAGAATATGCAAATTTTTTTAGGACAAATTAAAAAAAAAAGTATGCAAACTTTTGTGGGACGGAGATAGTATAAATTTTCACAAATTCTAGGTAAATTAAACCAACAAATTAATTCTTACTCATATTTTTGTTTTTATTTTAACAAACAATACTCATATTTAAAACATTATGTGTTCTACTTTCTATAAGATGCAATTCCTAAAATTTAAAAATAAAAAACGGTATGTCACTTTTCTTTTTTAAAGTTTTTATAAAATAAACACAAAATTTTAAGTATTTGTTTCTTCCCATATTTGTTCATAAGAATTCATTTTGGAGTTGAGGGCATAAACGTCATAGTAATATCACCCGCCATAGAAAAATCTGGACTATGGGGCCCACGGTACTCCCAAACTCCTACCTAAAGCACACGTGCCTTTTGACACTTTTAGTTGCTTCCTTCATGAGTCTTTGGATGTTTGTACTCGTTACGCTACAGCCTGTTTGCAGCTAACTTAAAAATAATTTTTAAAATTGTGAGAGATATTAAGGAATCGGTAATAGAAATAAGATATATACATAATAATTATGACAAAAATTTATATAAAAATTTATACGGTAAAAATTTTTAAAAATAAAATAAAAGATAATTAAAAGGACACGCATGCCCTTTAAGTTTCAGGCTAAGTTTGGCGGCGGCCTCGCGGTGTAGTGGTAACTGGTATCATGGTACGACTGTTGCTTATTTCCTTTACCCTTTTTCTATTTTTTAATTAATTTATTAGCTAAAAAAATTAAGTAATATTATATTGCAAATTTAAAAATTTCCTTACAGATTGTATTACTATATAGATACATGTGTGTTACTGAAAGCTAAAATTTGTGTTATTATTATATTAAATGTTGTTATTTTATATATATTCATTTATTTTTATAAAATAAATAATTTTTCGTATAATACAAGAGTAAAATGTATGTAACTATAAGAAAAATATTATTTTTTCAGAAATATTTATTCATTTTGTAGAAATAATTTTTTTCATATAATAACACATAAAATTGTAAAAAAAATTGTTATTTTATGAATCAATATATCTAGATTTCAAGATATAATGATTAAATTAAAAAAAAAAAATTTATTCTTATAAAATTGTATATTATCCTTATGGTAACATGCATGTGTCCATATAGTAACACACATTTGTCCATTTAGTAACACAAAATGAGGAGTAAATATGTGTTACAATTTGAGCAAATGTGTGTTACTATCATATAAAATATTATTCTTTTTACATATATTCATTTATTTTTATAGAATAAATATTTTTTATATAATATAAAGAGTAAAATATGTGTTACTACAAGAATAAATATTAGTTTTTCACAAATATATTATTTATTTTTATAAAATTAATTATTTTTCATATAATAACACATATAAAATAGTAAAAAGTGTATTACTACATGATTTAATATACCTAAATTTTATTTTTAGTGTATCTTTGGTCAATTCCATTTTTAATCCTGTAACTTTTAATGTTTTAATTTTTAGTCATGGGTGCATTAATTTCACGATTCTTGATGCATGCGGCTCGGGGTTGAGTTTCATATGGGATGAGACGGGTTAATTTTTGTGTGGTATATTTTATTTGGGCCTGTTAATTGGTTGCATGGAGTTTTTTTTTTTTTTTTGTTCTGTTGCATTCCACGTGGACTTTTTGGATGGAAAATTTAAACACTCCATTTTTAAAAGGTCTTGTGATGAACATATGACACATCCGGAAAAAAAAATACCGAAGTTGATGCACTCAGGAAATTTGTCCCAAGTTTTTTCTTTTTGAATAAATGTAATTAGAAAATATTTTTTTGTAATTGATTTTTCATTAGACCGATTTTTTTCAAGTCCATAACTGCTTTATTTGTGTTTTACATACACCTTCCAAAAATTATTATATTTATTAATTTTATTGATTTTTTCAAATATTACATTATGTTGATAATTGAAGCAAATAATTATTTTGTTTACGTATTATTTTAATATTATTTATATAGGACAAAGTACTTTTTTTGGATTGATTTTTATAAGTTTATTTAGTGATATTTAAAAAAAAAAACTTGAAGTTTACCAATTTTTTTAAAATTTGTTTTGCATAAATGTTAACATACTTACTTTATATTTCAATTTTTGTGTAGACAATAATGATTCCGAAATTAATAGACTTATAAACACCGCTTTGTCATCAATTTTTTGTTATGTATTTGGAGATAAGTTTGATAATTCAAACAAGGAAATGTATGCAAAACAACAAAATCCCGATGTTACCAATGGTACTCATATTATATTATTATGTTTATTAAAAAAATTTATTAATACTATTTATTATTATGAGTATTATTAATGATTTTACATTTATTTTGGTATATAATTTTTTTTATGTCAAATGCAATTAGTGGATCTAGCAATGTGCACATAAATGATCAGAATGTTGGAAAATTTTCTTTTCCTGATCATTTAGCTAGAGATGATATTCATGTTGAAGAATTAAGTCTAGAGAGTCCATATTTAATGATGTTCTGCCGCATGATAATGATGATATTCCGGAGATAATTGAGTTGGATCCCGACGATTCTATTTGTTATGATAATGAAGTTAATTGTAAGTTGTTTTATTTATTTGTTCATATTTTTTTACTAACTGTTTTTAAACTAGCATTTTTTTTAAAATTTGTATTTTTATTAGTTTCTTAAATTAAATGCGTATTTTATAATTTATTTATTTCAAATATCGAATATTGGGATATTAGCGATCCTATACATCGATGTGAAATTTTTGGTGCTATGTTTTGGTTTGATGAACGATTGAAATCTTAAAAAAAAAGAATTATCTCCAAAATTTTCTTTGTGTTGTATGCAAGGAAAAATTCAGTTACTTCTAATGCCTCAGCCTCCATTACTTCTTCAAGATTTGATATGGGGTCAAAGTGATAGAAGCAAACATTTTTTAGATAACATTCGTTCATTCAACAATATGTTTCTTTTACATCTTTAGGTGAAATAATCAATAGAATTTTAAATAGAGGCAATTCAACCCCGGTGTTTCGAATGCATGGTCAGAATTATCATAGATTGGGTAGTTTGTTTCCAAGTGGTCGTGATCCCCCAGCATATGCCCAGCTCTACATATATGACACAAATAACCAAATATATAACAGGATTCAATCTGTCAGGTAAGATATTTTTAATTTTTAAAAATGTTATCTAAGTATTATTTTATCTTTAATCAAATTAGTTACATCCCATTATTTGACACACACACACACACACACACACA